>JAQPPZ010007822.1:0-128823 GCA_028583015.1 Wollemia nobilis | reverse complement strand
CAAAACCATGCGATTAAAATTGTAAAATGACTCCTTCCTGGATAAGCTTGGAGTCCACAAATAAACTTGCAATTTTCTTCCTGCCTCATCAACCTTCTTAACAACTGTGAATGAAAAATGTTGGTGCATATGGAAGAAGAAATACTAGACCAAAAATGAAGTGTGTCTGAATGATACTACTTCTTTGCTTTGCATATTTTCTAACTATGTGTGCATCCTCCAAGCTATGTAATCTATCCAATTGAAGAAAATTGTATTCATGCTTGATATCCTTGATGTTGGAGCATACAATTCTACCTGTGAAATACATTATACCATAATCACTTGCCATTTATGCACCATAGAGTCATTAGGAAGACAGAAAATCCAAGACAACATAGAAAATAAGTCAAGACTTTTAAAATCTATCAATGGCTTTGGTAGAGTAAAAAATCCTTCAAATTGTGGTATTTATATTAGATGATTCTCCATGAACTAGTACAACATCACAACTGATTGGTATATCTGCTCGTGCTCCCTAAGATGTAAATTTTTGAACACAACATCAGAAGGAGGTTTGAAACCGCAAGTGAATGCTTCTCAAACTACGTTGGATGAAATACTGAATAATTTATCTCCATTCATATTTTGAACAACTCTTGTGAGAGGATTATAAAATTTAGAAATTGCTAGCACCAAATTTTTGTAAGCGTGGATAGGTGTGCACAGGTACCAAAAAATTTGTGCATAGTATGCAATAATGAACAGGATTTCTAGCATCAAGCCTTGTTTGACTACAAACTCCACATCCTCGCACAATTTTTCCACACCCTTGTTTGAAATAACACAGTCATCAATTTGGGCCAGTGCATCATAATATGGATCGAGCTCTATGTCTTCATTTTGCCTAGCATTTTTAGCTTTCTTACCTCCTTATGCTTTCTTTGGCTCAACAAATTTCTTTCCTATCTTCATACTTCAATAGCTTTATTGTGACAATCTGAAAATTATGCAACAAAGAAGTAGCTTAGAAAAACTAAATGATAATCCAAAAATAATCCAAAAAAACATAATCTCAACCTTTATTTATTTACAAGATTTTGGTTCACTGTATTTATAATTTGTGCCCTCGACTACCCAATTTAATGTAGGTGGAATGCCTAAAAAATTTGGGTGAACGTGTTCCTTGGTTATTTCATCCAACATGCTTTTCCATAATGTCTTTAACTACCAATAATGTCCTTGCACTATAAATATTCCTTGAAATTTGTGCTCAACTACTTTTAATATTGGAGGGTGCAATCGAGGTATTTAATGGCTAACTTTGAGAATGATAAATGCCATGTGTGAGTGATGGGAACTTTTTTTGGGGAGTGAAAACTATTAATTTTTCTACATTAAAATTCTGAAAATGACTTTGGAGGACTTCATTGAAAAAGTTAGCTCTATTCCATGCAGTCAACTAAAGTATGCTCTGAATTTAACTATTGCCAATAAAAAAATATCAACTAGGTACGTTTGTATTTCTGAAAAAGTCAACTGGGAAAAAATACTCATGCAAATGGCAGCTTCATTCGAATGGCACTTTGAGAATACTCTCCCTTGCTTGCTTAGAAAAATTACATGCTTGGTAGCCCCTTTTAAAATAATTTATCTTTTTGATTTCACCCAAAAAACGCTTATTGCTAAAAAACAAGGCATAATTAATTTCACCCCCTTCTTTGCCAAAAACAATCTTGCCAAGTAGAGTTCTTGAAAACGCATGTGATTTTTTTTCTTCTTTTCTTGGAGTTTCACCTCGAAATTACCTTTTGAGGGATTTAAGGAGAATTTCACCCAAAAAATAAAAATATAAATGATAAAAGTCTTTTTCGGGAAAAAACAACCTTCCCTTTGCGTTATTTTTTTCTTCTTTTTTTTCAGCAATTAATAATAGGAGTGCTTTTATTAAAAAAGCAAACCATGCTTTTTGATAAATTTTTAAAATTCAATCTTTTACTTTACCTCCAAAATCAATTGCTAAAGAGTTGCTTTCTCTTAATGATTTCAGCCTTGAAATTAACCATGAGATTTTTAAACGCATTGTCAAGGCGAAATCAAGTTTTGCACAGTAAAACCATGCTTTTGGGGTGAAAACACTAACTTGGGGTTGAACTGAATTCTCCTGGTGAAAATAACTTCCATATTTTTATTTATTTATTTATACCAATAAAAATAAAAAGACATAAAAAATCTATGTACAAATTTACATATTTAGTTTGATATTATGTCATTGATGACAAGCCTTCAAATAAAGATCATTTACTAGAATTGGCAGCCCATGACCATCCATATGCTACAAATAAAATGATTTGACTTGATTGAAACCAGAAACCCAAAATGGATCCTTCCATATCATTTCAAACTTGTGATGCTTGCTAGGCTTAGTCTTGTTCTTGTTCCAATTTAGCACAAGATTGCCTACCTTGAAAGCTTTTTTAAAACTCTTATTACCAAACCATTTATGTGTCATTCAGGCATGTTCCATGAATGCATTGTTTGATTTATTACTTTCCTCCTCTAGTTGTAAAATATGAGGCAACCTCATGCTCATGGGACTGAATTCATCACTTTCACAATCCAACAAGTGCCATGATTGAAGGACCAAAAATTTGATATGAATGGGAAAAACTACTTCTTTATCGTATATCAAGGAATAGGGGGACATCAGGATGGATTTTTTTAGTAAGATGTGATCAACCCAAAATGCTTGGTTCAGGAGCAAGTGTCAACTGTGCTCATATTCTCCTAGTGTCCTTTTCAGAATCCTGAGCAAATTCTTGTTTGTGGATTTAGCCAAGCCATTTCACTCCAGATAGTAGTTTGATGATATATTTAAATAAATCCCATAATTACCTATGAATTCTTTGTTCCTAGCACCAATGAAGGGAGTTTTATTGTCTATTACGATTGCATTCGACGTGTCAAAACGAGTAATTAATCCTTAAAGGAAAGAGATAACCATTGTCTAGTTCGCCTTCTTTGTCAGAATTGTTTCATCCCATCGAGTGAAATAGTTAGTTGTAGTTAGAATGTACTTATACCCGGTGAATGAAATAGGATCAATGATCCTAATAAAGTCTAAGCCCCATTTCTAAAATGGTGCTTCTACTTGAATCGTATGAAGGGACAATGATAGATTCATGTTTTTAACAATATATCTTTGGAATTTATCATAACTTTGATTGAATTTTTAAGTATCTACAAAGAGAGTAGGCCATAAATAACCTTATTTGATGATTTTAAACACCATTGGCCTCCCTGTATAATGGCGTCCTGACAATCTAGAATGAAATTCTTCTAGTATTTTTTGCTTCTCTGATTCTTTGATGCACCTGAGAAGTACTCCATTAATGTTTCTATGGAACAACCCATTTTGAAACATCACATTCCTAAGAGTTTGTAATCTAAATATCCTTATTTGTGAAGCATTGATATGTGAAGGACACCTTCCTAAATAAAAATATTCGACAAGGTCCTCTGTCCAGTCACGATCAACTATAGAGTGATTAGAAAAATTACTTTCGCTTACTAAATTCTTAAATTGGTAAACCATGGATTTGAAAGTAGCACTTCTTGAAAGCTCTTGATATAGTTCTCGGTATTGAACAATATTGTTTGGTCGAATTTCAACATCATATTCCTGGATTTTAGAGATCCAACCAGCTCTCTTGTATCCAAGCTATCCTTAAATGATGAAACTCCATACATATGAATGAACAACATTAACAAAAATTTTGCTCTGGGAAACAAAATACCAAAACTTCTTCAAGGATTTCGTCACTGCATATACTTTCTTCTCAATAAAATTGTATTTCTCTTTGTGTAGTTGGATGACTTGGCTTACAAAAGTAATTGGTCACTCATCTCCATAATCTCGCTTTTGTGTAAGAACCAGTGCATAACTCTCCTATTCACCAACAAAATACAAGATAACATATTTTGAATAATCAGGGTTTACTAGAACTGATACTTGAGAAATTATTTCTTTAATTTCTCTAAACACTCACTTCCTCTGCTTAGTCCACTTGAACTCAATATTTTTATTTAAAAGCTCAGTTATTAGTTTTACCACTCGGGTGAAATATGCAATAAATTTTCAAACAAATTTTATCTTCCTGAAGGACAACTAAAAATCCTTCGTATTGGCTGGTAGTGGAATCTTCAGAAGAACCTTAGCTCTAGATGGGTCAGTAGCCAAAAATTTCTCCAAAATAATGCGTCCCAAGAGCTTTCCTTCTTTTACTACAAATATGGACATCTTCGGGTTGATGGATATTCGAAACTCTTAGAATTTCTTGAACACTTATCTCAAATTTAGGCTATACTTCTCCTTGTTGTAAGATAAGACAATCATATCATCCAGATAAATCATAATAATGTGATTTAAAAACATACCAAAATCTATGTCCATCACTCTTTGAAAATTTGCTCCAGCATTTGAGAGACCAAATGCATTCCCTAATAAGAAAATGTTCCTCATTTTGTGGTGATTGTCATTTTATATTGGTCTCCATCCTTGACACAAATTTTATTATAGTCGAAGAATCCATCCAAAAATAAAAATCTGAGCACCAACAACTACATGAAGAATATGATCAATTTGAGGTAAAGGATAATTATCATTTAGGGATGCTTGATTTAAATTTTGGAAGTCAACATATAGGTAAATATATCTGTTCTTATTTCTCATAGGGAACATATTTGCTACCAAGGTAGAATGTTTAATAGGGTATATTATATTGGATTACAACATCCTTAGTTGTTCTACTTTCATCAAGGCTTAAATATTGGGATTGAATGGCCTCTGATTTTTATTGAAGGGTTTCACTCCTTCCTACAACTCAATGGTATGTTGGATCACATATTTATTGTAGCCTTTCAAATCCTGGTAGCTCCAAGCAATAATGTCTGGGTACTCATGACATAGTTCATTGACCTGCTCCAGCTCTTCCTAAGTATAATCGATACAAATTTTGATGGACTTCTTGGGTCCCAAATGAAGTTCGATGTACTCATTTTCATCCACTTAGATATTAAGCAATTCTGCTCTTCTATTATGATCATAGAGACTCTCAAGCATAATCAATCCTTTTGAGCTATTATTATTCCTTAGCTGGATCAATCCCTCAACTTCTTCCTCATCAAGTGTTCTTTCTTCCATAGTACTAGCTTCCCTCATCAAAAAATTTACAATCTATTCATCATTGTCAAACACTTGCTAGTAGATATTTTGTCAGGGACTGAAGGTCTATAAACTAACCTTACAGTATTGGGCTTTCTCACCACATGCTCAACTAGAGAAAAATTAGCGCCAAGGAATACCAAGAGATGGTATGCTTTTTTGTAATGTCCCCTTCTCAATAGTAGGAGAAATAAGGATCCGTTAGCCTAGTCATGGGGGTCCCCTAGGCTAAACAGAATGTTGTGGGACTCTATTTGGTGAAGATCTCACTATTTTAATCCATGGCAAAGATTCAATTTTGGTTCAGGAGGTCAATTTTACCTTGGCACATGATATTTTACCAATTACAAGGCTTAATTATATCAAATACAAGTGTTGACCAAGGCAGATGGTTGCTAGGAAAAGGGAACATGTTATAATGATGAATTATAATGTTAAGTTATAACTTAAAGTTATAACTTAAAAGGTAAAAAGTGAATCGAATAGGACATGGGGGTGGGCGTGGCCCATTTACATGTATTAAAAGATATCATTTGAATTTAAAAAACCCAAGGTAAATGTGGTGCCCAAACTCTAATTTGACCCTCACCTCATATTTTCACATTGGATTTCATTTTGCAAATGGACATTTTGTGTTTTTTGTGAAGAGTTATAGAGATTTTCATCAGATAACCTACAGGACTTGTTGGGAGTGGATTTCTCAGTAGGATTATCAGTTTCAGATGTGTGAGACCATCTCTAGTTGATCAAGGATTGAATTTCTCATCACAAAGAGATTATCTGAGCTTAATAGAGGTAGACAAGGGTTTGTCAAATTTTGAATTCATCTGGGTTGATGAACTGACCATCTGGGTTATATTGTTTTGGCTATACTTCATCTAGGTTAGTGCTACTTTTATTGATTTTGGAGTGATAGATGCAATACTAGAGTAGGTCGTAAAACATATGGGCACATAGGGAATCATGCCATTTGCTCATAGTAGGGAAATATCCCACTGAATCATTCTGGGTAATTTACGAATCTCTTAGGCTCACTAGTTGATCATTTTAGTGGTATTTTGAAGGTATTTAGAGTGAGGTACGAATTTCAAGGCAAGGTCAAACTCTTCAGTAGCCATACATTTTTGAAGGTTACATTTTGGGAGACTTCATTGGGAGAGACAATTACACTTTACGGGGAAGGAATCGGTGTTCCGGTGATCGAGTTACAAGCAAATGAACGTATTAGTTGAGTAATTTCTAGTTTGTTGTGCAAATACAAACCTGTACTTTCAGGTCAAAAAATTAAATAAATAAATCTTCTTATTGCAAATTTATCGTTTGTGCAAATATTTGTTTCCTTATTGCATTATGAATGAAATTCAAGTCAATATCTCAAACTAAACAAGCAAAACCAATCATTTCATTGCAAAAATAAACAAGCACAAACCAAAATAACTCAGAACCAAAAAGTGGGGGTGTTCATTATATTTTTCTACTCTCGCGAGATAGCTTGGATGTTCAACGTTGTATAGGTCTAAAACAGGTCTCAAAATTTTATTTTGGTACGTATTTAGGTAGTGCAACTTGGAGACACATTTGTTCATTACTTGATGTACAATTAGTTCAAAATATTCAAAGATCTATAGTTTTTTAATCCCAAGCTTCTTTGCTTTCTTCAATACTATACATAGTGCTTCATACACAACAACATTGTTGGTACAACTCCAGGTCATTCAGTATGAAGATATTCAAGAATGACACATTCTCAAAATTTCTTGCTACAAATGAATGCCATTACAAATCTCTAAGTACAACAATAGGGGTGTGGGCATCCATTAATATACCAAAGAAAAGAAAATTCTAAAAACTATTTCTAAGAGTGGAATCCAATGACCCTTGTAAATGAGGTCTCAATGGCTATTTTTAGCCTTTACAATCTTGAAATTTTAGTGTTTTACAATTGTAATGGCCTAACTGGTTTTGGATGATGTGGCATTTCAGGGTTCTTGACTTTGATATTCAATTCTTGGCTTTGTATCTCTACAATTATTTAAGAGGATGAGTTTTCAAGTACCAAGTAATAAAATTAGGTCCAGGTTCGATGAATATTCTAATTTCCTCTTTGGCTCTCGCTTTTTCTACAACTAGTTTTTGTAATTTGCTCAGCTCTGATGGATTACACTTGTATAAATGTGAAACGATAGTCAATTATTTTTTTGAGATTTAATGTAAGTCATCCCCTATTATTGTAGTGATTTTCTATGGTTGATTCTATTGATTGTATTGTTCTATAAGCCTTTGAGCTTTGTCGCTTCATATTCATAGTCTGATGTTTTGTCTTCTACTCTAATTCTATCACCTGCAAACATAGAAGACAAATTCAAATTAAAACTTTAGCGGCCAAAAAAAATCATTGTATTATTATTATTATTATTATTGCTAAGGTTGATGATTATTAAATTTATTAATTTATTTTCTAAGGTTTGACATTATATTTCATTTTAATTTTTAATTTTATGTTATTTTCAAAGGTTTTTTCTTTTAATTTTTTAGAGCAAAATATTATATTTAATATTTAGTTTTAATGTCTAACAAAAAATCTAAATGAGTTAAAATTTTGAATAGGGTTTTCCTATCAAAATGTATGCCTCCAGATTTCTCTTTATTATTTCAAAACGCTCTGGACCACATTCATATCTTTTTTGTTGCTTGTCATGAAATCATGATCCAATTTTATTTCAAATACATTTAAATTTGATGACCACAACATTGAGACATCGCAATGTCATGATGCATTTTAGCTTTAGTGTGATCGCAACGTAGAGACGTTATCATGCCATCATGATGAGAATTCATTGGGGAGTGAGTTTAATTAATTGGACTGTGACATTGAGATATTCTCTTGTAGTCATGATGGCTTGTGCATTTTTCAATGATTCAAAAAATTTGAATTTTTGTGAAGATCTGAAGGTGCAATTTGTTTTTAGGGTTCTGTGAAGCAAATTTAACGTTTCACAAAAATTCGAATGATGCTAAGGCAAAAATGAATTTTTTTTGTTGAATTCGAATGATTATAAAGTAAATTTAAATTTTATGAAAATTTGCATGAGTGCAAGCTTTCCAAAATTTGTATGGATACCTGTCATGATGTCACAATGCATTTTGTCCATCATGCTTCCCAAGCTTTGATGACTGTGATATTGAGACATGTCGTGATGCATTTTATCTTTCATACTTCCCAAACTTTGATGATCACAACATTGAGACATGTCACAATAAATTTTATATTTTATGACCATGATATTGATACATGTCATGATATTGTGATGTATTTTATCCTTCATGATTTCCAAGCTTCACCGACCGTTACATTGAGACATGTCATGATGTCATGATGCATTGTAACTTTAGGGTTTCTAAATATTCAATGACCATGACATTGAAAAATATCATGATCTCATGATGCAATTTAAATTTAGGGTTTCCCAAGCTTCAATGAATGTGGCATTGAGATATTTTGCAATGTCAGGATTTCGTGCATTTTTTCTTGTAGTGCAAAAACAGGTAGAAATTCAAAGTGCCTATAATTTCATGAATCATTCCACAATTCTAAAATGGGCCAAATGGGTATTCAAAAATCTAAAATAACTAAAAAATTCCTTGTGCATAAAAATATATAGCCATTTTAAGTATGTGGACTATCATGGGAAAATAACGTGGTTGAATGGTATTTTCCTCATATTTACTGATGTATTGGGGATTTGTATGTAATCTTGGTACCATTGTAAATACAATTTCAAAATATTTCCATCAGGATTTGAATCACATCAACCAAAGCTTCCTAACAAAATTTATGGTCATTTTAAGTTTACAACTATAAAAAATGGAAAAAATTAGATAACCCTAAAATCAACTTCAAGGAATGAAATATTTCAAAATATGAAGAGCACTTAGGATCCAAATTCTAAAATATTCAATTCAATCAAGTTAAACTACTTATCAATGTAAGTGAATGTAAAACATGGGTGCAAGCAAATTTTAAAACTGGTGTAAGAATTAAAAAAAAATCAAGTGGATCCCCAATTGGGGTGAGTTTTGCAATGGCAACAACACAGAGTAGAGAAAAAAAATAATGGAGCCAACAAAGTAGTATTGGATACTCAAGTGGCAAAAGAAAACAAATATGGATGAAAAAAAGCGATATTTATTGCTAGCAAAAATATGTCTCTAACACATGGAACCAAGGAGTTATTTCCAAAAAATCAAATTGCAAGAGGGGAATATCATCATCATAAAATACCACCATCAATTAAAGTTTCACAAGGATGGATAGATGTTCAATATCAGTATCATATCATAGCAAGGCTTAGAAGATAATATTGTTTAGTATCTTATCATGTTTTGAGGATGAATCATTTTGTAAAGGGGACATAATGTTAGGTACCCAAGATAAGTATTTAATATTATAATATTATATAAATAATATATTATTATATTTGATGTAATTATCCCACATGTACAAATAAGTGGGAATGGTAGGTAGTTGAGCATTATAAATATGGGCAAATATGTAATTATCCCACATGTATGGATAAGTTAGAGTGGTTGATAGTTGGGCATTATAAATATGGACAAAGATTCATAGAGAGGACATGAAGAGAAGAATATATTATTTTTATGATCTCGTATTGAGATATTGTAAGGAGTGTCTTCCTTCCAATAAGTAGCATTGTACAATGTTGCCCTACCTCAAGGGTTTGAATTATAATTTGAAGACATTGAATAATTTATACATTTGTATTGTTTTTGTTTATATGAATTATTAATTATGGATATTTATATCATATTTCTACATATTATAATAATTTTTATGCATGATAAGAGAAGGTTTATAATAGCTTTTATCCAAGCCACTTTCAAAAAATTAGATTGGAACAGGATCATGGATATATTAAAATATTTTTATGGCCACAAATATTTTTTGATAAATACTACAGGGAATAAGTTAATAGTATAGGTCCAACAATTCAAGCAATGCTAGAGCTAGAGACAAAGAATGAAGACCAAAATCAGCTATTGAAGACTAAAAGTATTCAAACCAAATAATGAAATGCAAGGATTGTTAGAGATATTATTATATTTGGTAGTATTGCAAATATTAGATTAGGAAGTGTGATTTATATTTCTCTTATGAATGTGTCAATGTGTGAGAAGAGTTTAAGTGTTATGTAATAAAGTGTGCAAGGTGTGAGTTGTGAGTGTACAATGTATCAAGTGATTAAGTCAAGAGTAGTAGGATTTAGGTGTCAAATATACAATGAAAGAGTCACATTATATGTGGCAAGATGTAAAGTGAAGCATCATGAGAGTTTTGTTATTTGTGAGGAATGAGAAAGGATGCATCTCCTAGATGTTTGAGGAGAGTAATATCCAAGTATTGAACGGTTATATTATACGGTTATATTATGGAGATAAAGCTCCATCCATTGTATCAATAATTGACTATCAAAGTTTGTAATAAGTTTCTTGACATATTGATGATATATGAATATTATTGTAAGTTATATTATTGAGAAATATTATTTTTATTATATGAATGAGATCCATTGATATTGGTCAGATAGTTGAAAGTTCTAATATTGTGATTAATATTTTATCCTTGGTAAAGGGACCTATGATATAATCTGGATGAATTCCAAAAAATGCATATAGTCCATTACTAGATAGTCATTCCTTGACAACTTTTAAGTTTATTCCTAGATGGTAACATTCTAAATTATGGGGGTAGATGTATGACTATCACCTATTGAAATACCATAAGTTTTGGTAATTGTGCTATGGCCATGACTAAATCCTTTAGAACACCTATTGATCGACTTCCATCTTAAACATATAGATTGAGTGTCCAACCATGTAGGAGTGAGGAAGACCCATATCTTCATAAATATCCTTAGAAATAACTGTGGTTGCTACTCTCAATCCACTATGAAACTTCTAAGAATATATTTATCAATTTTGAGAGTCACATAGAATGAAGGTGGCTTCAAATTCTTTGGTTTTAGGAAATTCTACATATCAAAAGCATTAACATGGATATCTAATGGTTGTTCTATGATCAAATTTTGTTTCTTGGATATATGGGTTAAGGAGGAATCTAGATACTTACCCTTAGTATAACTCTACTCTTCCTCTTTTAGGGCTTCTTGGAGTAGGTCTCATTACCCAATCAAGGCTAAAGCTTCTAACATGTATACTTTAGCCTCCATGATATTGATTTTGGTGAAAGAGATCTTTATTTTTGTAGAAAAACTTAGGGGGTACCTAAAAGTTGTTTGGCACCCTTCATGTGTAAGAGATATGTATTTAAATATTCTTTTAGTCTCTCTTTGAAGAGGATCATCTCTCTTGTCATTTTCCTTTTCTAATGAATTTTCAACCACTTGTCTATTTTCTTCATCATCCATTGGTGATTTCCCTTTGTCTCCTCTCTAATATCTATCTGTTGATGCTCACTAATTCACCTTTAAAGGTACATATGGTACTTTTATTTAAATAATTTCCTTATTTTTATTTTCTTATTATGCTATGATAAGCCCTTTATCTTTAAAGTGTAAAGGAAGCCTTCTCCTCCTAATTACTATTATACCTTTCTTAGTGTCTACCTACTTACTAGTTAATTGTTCCTCAGAAAACTTGATTTACTTCTATTTTCAACCCCTATTGATTGGAGAATATGGTATCATATTCAAAAGTTGAATTCCCATCCATTTATATGGCACTAAAATATTCTAGTATTGTTTTATTTGGGTTAGGCAAGGTATGTATTGTTTGTGTAGCTTGATGCTATTTATACATAGTAGGATATACTTTGGGAGAAAAATGACCAATGACAATAGCTTATTGAATTTGATATTGGTATGCATATTATAGTCTAAAAATATCTAATGTAATTCATGAATTTGGTATTATTTTACCTATCATTACAAGGGAGACACCATACCGGGTTAGCTTATATATTGGCATTAACCATGTGATTATGAACTTGGTATAACCCTTGTATAATACCTTGTCAAAGTACCTTATCCTTTATCAAGTACTAGGCATTTTAAGGGTACCAATTTAATATTTGCTTCCACTAGTGTTTCACAATATTGTTCTAATTTACCAAGGTCTTGATTGATTCAAGCATTTTATTCATTGTAAATTTGATTTTAGATTTATTACTTGGGTTAGATCGAGCAAGAAAGACTAGAAGAAATGGGTGAAAGGCTACCATGGATGATGTGTTTTGGATAATATGAGTAATTATGTATGGTGATAGGGAAGTATATATGGAAGTGCTTGGTTGAGGAATTGAGATACGATAAAAGTTGGGCATTGTATTTGGCATTAGTGTATTTTGAGAAATTTGAGCTACATAGGCCATTTTTGGGGAAAGAAGAATTTTTTCTACCCTGATAAGAATATATTTTCCTCTTGTTGCCACTTTGAATGATATAGTTGGTATGAAATTGTTAGCATTAAAAACCATTAGCACTAAATCTGATTGCAAACCCTTTATATAATACAATAACTTTTGTTCTTCATTCGGCCTAACAATTTGCAAAATTAAATTTGTCATCCTCAAGAATATAGTGTTGAGTTCATGAATATTTTATTGAGGGTTTATTTGAATAATATTTAATTAAAATAAAATTTAATGTCCATATCCCATACTTCCAAACCAATGCATGAAATATTCTACCATTGATAACCAACTAGTCACCAAACTATCTAGTAATCCCTTATACCATAAAGCAACCTTATCATGAATACAATATATAAATGATTGTACCCTTATGTCCTCCTCTTGAATGTGATGGATTTTATTGAGTGTTAATATCTCAAAAATATAATCTAGTGTTATATTATTTTCATTCTCGTCGAAGATAGATAATTTCTTCATAGCTATCAGGGGTATAGGAGTGTAGACCAATAAGTTCAATGGGTTGTCAGGTCCAATTAAGAAGTTGATTTTTGATTCTAATATGAGCACCTCAATTATTTCATTGAGGAGGAGACTAAAAATATTATTGATGAGGATGTTATATTGCATAGCCAAAAGGTGAGTACTCATGGTAGGGACGATTGGGTATGGAGGGTAATATGATGGATATTGAGGCAGTGGATTTTTATAAGATCACTACTCATTGGGTGGTGGTTGAATGTTTTGATGTGAATGGGTGTAGTTTATTCCTATATGTAAGATCTATTAGTTTTGATAATGTTGAACTTACTTATTTTGTTGTTATTATATGGATGGAGGTGATTTTAATCCTTGGATTATTCCATGAGACACCTACAACCCCATTTGTCTAGTTTCCACTTGCATATTTTACACAATATTTAGATTTAAGCCTAATGATCATATTGGGGATGAGGACTAAACTGGAGGAACATTGGAAGTGTTAAATAGACTAGATCCAAATGGGTTCTATGCTAGAGGAATGTTCATAGGAGGTATATTTAGTGTACCAAACATTGTAGACTAATTATTATGTTGATGTATAAATATTACATTTTTCATGAGGTTATTTACATTAATCAATACCTGATACAAGGGATTGGTATATCAAAATAGGAGCTTGATTAGACCATGTGGGGTTTACTAGGGTTATTGAGTAATTTATTTGTTGATTTAGGTAACCTATTTGTGGTGGCATGAAGCCTTGGATAATTTGGTCAACCATGATATTTTTTCCTTTTGATGAGATGGGATAGGATATAAGGACTTCTTCTTCAAAGTTTTCCTCTTAATGCACCCACATGGCATATTGTTCTTTTATGTTTCACTTAGCATTCCTTTGATGATATGTAATGATATCCACTAATTGATGCTCTTTTCTTTCTTTGTAGAAAATAAAATTGAATAATTTGAGTGATTCACTCATAATTCCAGATGATTTGCTATTAAAATATAGTTTTTTTAGTAAAATATAAATTTGAGAGGATTGTATAAAAAATGGAGTGATTAGCTTACAATTTTGGGAGATTCACCTACTTTATCAACCAATTCACTCAGTTATCTAAACTTGGAAATTTTTATAGAAAATATTGTCCAAGTAAATAGCTTGGAGTGAATCACTTATGGGAATATAATTAATCACCTTTTCATGAGGGAGGAATACAAATCTTGTCTTTCATAGAAAATCACTTTTTAGTACTTTAAAGATTCACACACTAGATCTAACTTGCAAATATTTCACCCATTTCGGAGTGAATCACTTGGTTTATTGAGTGAATCACTTTTTTTCTTATACTTGTGCAAAAAATAACTCAGAGTTTACCTTAAATGTTTTTTCCCATGGTAGATTTATATATGATGTTAGATTCATGTTTATTGTATTTATGAATGCTATTAGAGTAATTTTTGTAAAATTTTAAAATTTTAAAGTTCAAGTTTGAGTCACCATTTGCAAAGTACCCATAAAATATAACCAAAAAATTAATAACAATGATGAAATTTAAATTAAAACTAGGTTCTGGATAGAATAATTCTAACAAATCACTTTAAATTCAAATTTCGAGCAAATCACTCACTTCTTGCAAAATTCCAAAATTGTTCAAAATTGAGTGAATCACTCACTTTCACAATCAAATTGCATGTAAAATCATAATTAGTGATTTTTTAATTTATTTTTAATCAAATTGCTTTGTCTGTGACAAATGCATTTTTGGACACAAAAATCAAGAAAATGTATAAAAAAATACATTTTGCCTCAACAGCTATTCCAAAAACTATGATGATCTAAGGAATAGTTCTGAATTCTGATTTAAGTGTTGCACACCCAAATATACATTTCAACAAGGTTGGATGGTTTTTCCAAAGGATTCCCTTGAAATCTAAATTAAGGATGGCTCCTTTTTGTCCTTGTATTTATCTATAATCTAATCTAACTACTTTGCATGGAAATAATTGCACTAAATAAAATACATGAAGGCAAATTATGGAAATAAATTCATGGAGCTTAGAGTGCAAAAGATGAAAGAAAATATGACTATTAGCGAGGATAACATGTGATTAGTCAACACATGAGAACTCAAATAATATTAAATTCCACCCATTCATTTGATTATGAAAAATGACAAAATGGGCTAGAAGGGCCATACCCAATATTCAATGATTTTGACAATATAGTAAGATGCATAAAAATTCAATATAAAAAATATTTTTACGATTTAAATCATAGTGCTAGAGAGTTAACCTAGTGATATTCATAACATCATAAAACATAATGATAGCATACCACACCTACGACTAGAAAATAGTATCCATCACTCATAAGAAACATAAAAGCAAATAGAATGTTACCAAGGTATTCTAGTCCATTGATTCATTATCAATATTATTTAGCTCCTCAAGGAATAAAATAGTTGGAAAACTATATATCCACCTTGAAGGGCTTCTACACTACCCTATCACTCTCTCCCTAGTTCGCCCTCTACATGATACTTAATGGTATTGCTAAATTCTCTATTTCAGTATTGGAAATTTCATGGATGGCCTTTACTTCATTACTCAATGGTTCTTTTTGTTTGCTTGTGATCCTATAAGATAAATGACACCTTCATCGATAAATGTTGCTCTTATATTCCTTCATGGAGTAATGTACGTAGGGATCTACATTGACTACCCTTTCTACCACTTGGGATTTCAATGAAATCAAAATTACTAGGTCATTTGTAAGTAGAAGTCTCATGGGGATATCGATGATCCTTCAACTTTGAGTGTTCTTAATATATGTCTTACCATATTTTTTTTCTTTCTTACCTCGTATTAACTTTAATTTAATGTTACTTTTATATTTCCTAAGATGTTGCTTCTACTAGTGTAAACTTCCTATGGGGTGTCCTTCAATACCATCCATATTTTTGGTATGATAAGCTACATGTATTACTATATTGATATATCACTATTATAAATTTAATTTTAAAAATAATTTTATAAATAAAAAAATACTATATCGAATTTGATATTGTATTAGTGCACACACCCATAATTTTAGTCCCTAATAAAGACACACATGCATCATCTAGTGTTTGGTTGCATCTATTGTAACCTAATCACACACTAGGTGCATCAAGTAGCACAAAAATAAATTCACGTGTAGTTATAAAAATAACTATAGATGAAAGGTTTATATAGAAAATAGGAGCCACATGTACATTGAAAGCTATAACATATAATAGTAGTCTTTAATATGTTGAATCACTTGTTAGATATCATTAACAATTTATAAGATAAAAATAAGTTAGTCTCCATGACTTTAAGATGCAAACAAATTTTACTTGACTTCAAAATAAAGTCACCAAATAAACCTATGAAAATATTATTAAATTACATTTTAAATTTATAAGATTATAATTCTTAATATATATGGACTCTTAATCAAATGGTATTAGCTCATCTAATTAAATTCCTCAACTTTCAAGGAGGAAACTCATGTTTAAATCTTGCTAAGAGATGCATGTATAATAGCTAAGCTATTGTAATACCACTATATGTTCATGATGTAATATATATGGGGCCCATTTTAATCCCATGTAATCAATTATCTCTCTATATATATTGGTACACACACATAGTATTTTACCTTAAAATGTAAAGTAACATAATTTATTAATTTATTACTTACATGTAATATTTTCAATATAGAAAATCAAATGACATGAGCTCAAGAAGTTAAAAACATGAATTTTTAAGGCGGATAACTCGATTTAAATGTTACATCTTATCATATGTTTAGGGTTGTCATAACATTACCACTTCTAAAACCTATGTAGTACTAGTTCAATATAGCCCTTAGGAAATTGATCTTTTGAAGTCCTAGACTATATCTTAATCCTTATTTATGTTGACTTCTCTCAAATACATAACATGTATTTGTGAAATAGATTTCCCAACCTTGTCCTGTTATCTCATTGTGTACCTCTACAAGCAACTAAGTTACACTGATATTATTTCTCATGTTGATTTGTCTAATATCGTGCCTACTTGTCATCATTGTGTTATCTCTAGGGATGCGTCATAATACCCTTAAGTTATTTACCATGTGCATAACTAGGTCTACTTGTCCATATGCTTAGATGTCCCTTTTCCACTTCACTTAGCCTTAGATATTCTTCCTTCATATCTCATGCATTGGTTTGTTGGTTGACTTAGCTTATCCTTGACTCATTGATGTTAAGACTATGGCCTAACACTTCACTTGTATCCTCCATTTATTATATTTTTTGCATAGATATGAGATCAAATTGTGATGATCACTTTTTCCTTAACCCACTTAACTTAACCATTTTCCTTGTACATTGTACATATGCTTTGTGTGTTTCCCATTCTAGCATAACACCAAGAAGCATCCTCAACCATTGGATACTTGTGAGGACTTCTAGCTCTAAGTCCACTAAGTTTATTTTTGTAAGCCTCCTCAATCCTTCATCACACCTCCTTTTATCCTAACATTCTTGTCTCTAAGTGTTGGCGTATAACTTTTACATGTCCTAACATACTCCCTTGGGATATGTTAGGATTCACTATATAAAATCTTGATGGAAGAAACTTAATCATTAATAGTATAAACTATTAACCATCAGATAAGAAGGACATAAACATGCAAGACAAGATAAAATACAACATATAATGTGGCTCACCCAAAACTAGTCCTTTGTATTAACACAAATACAATGTCTGAAGAGAGTAATCTTGCAACACAACCAACTGCAAATTCCTCTTAAAAACACTAGCATCTCCATACAATTACTCTAACAATAATTCAACATGCAAACACCCTTGCATCAAGCTCTACACAAAGCTTCCTAATCTCTCTACATGAGATGTACATGCAAACACCCTTGCATCAAGCTCTACACCAATCTTCCTGATCTCTTTACATGAGATGCACATGTAAACACCCTTGCATAAATCTCTATGTCAAGCTTCCTAATCTCTCTATGTGAGATGCACAATCCTATGCCCTTTATATAAACAAGATACAATCCTCTCTACCGGAGGTATTACATAAATAGGGAAACCCAGTTATATGCATTCTAAAAAATAAGCATGCTATAATTAACCCAAAAAATTACACCCTAAAAAATCACACTAATTTCTATGTAACCATTAATTTTATATAATATATCTTGGAATTAGACACCAAGGATAGACCCATCAATTATGGCTTTTTATGGATTTATTTTTCTAGTTTAGAAAGTTTCCATGCATAAAAGCAACTAGTTACCAAACAAAGAGAAAAACTATTTTTTTCATATTTAATTGAGATCAGACTCCACAACCTAACAATATCCCACTTGGAGACTGATCCACAACAACTCTATCGTTGTTGCATCCACCAAATAAAATATTCAAGCCAAACAAGGAATGTCAACTCCTCCAAATTTTTGTAACCATGCTCTGAACCATCACACCGGACTAGTGTCATCCACACACTTTTATCCTATGATCAACAAGCAACAAATAATCTCTCTACCACAAATTAGTGATAATAACATCCTCATAATTACTATGTATCATGGTGAATCAAACACCACCACCATGACAAGATCTACATGCTATGGATGATCCATAGCATGCATGCACACAATATGGCTTTGCCACTAGCTTTGAAAGCACACTCCCCGAGTGTGGAATTACCTTACAACTTAGAGACTTTGGGTCGCAATGAACCAAAGCTATAACCATATTATGTGTTCCATCCTAAAAATTCATACAATAAATCCTGAGCCATATTCATCTTCTTGGACATGTCTCCCAGTTCCCACTGCTTGAGAACTCTTTGGTCCTCTAGCACCAATGTCAAGACCATCCATATCAAAAAGTGTCAAAATTTTACTCATTAGATTCACATCTGACCTTTCTCCTCCATTTCTATCCCAAGACCAACAATCCTTTTTCAAGTGCCCCTTCTTGCCATAATGGTGAGAAACTAGGCTCCTTCCGTTCTCGCTGCATAACGCTTGGAAATTCTTTACCGTCTTTGGCGTCACACCTAACAGCTCCATCACAGTACTTCACAAAAGAGCTCCGTAGTTACTTTTTGCCAAACAAAAAAAACACCCTGAACTTCCCTTCTTCTACCATAGCTCCCACTCAAGTCAAGCTCCCACTCAATCCTGAATCCCAACCTTGCTCTGATACCAATTGTTAGGATTCACTATATAAACAAAAGGGATTCTTGATGCAAGAAACTTAATCATTAACAATAGAAACTATTAACCATCAGATAAGAAGAACATAAACATGCAAGACAAGATAAAACACAACATATAATGTGGTTCACCCAACACTAGTCCTTTGTATTAACACCAATACAATCTCTGAAGGGAGTAATCCTGCAACACAACCAGCTACAAATTTATCTTCAAAAAATCATAATCTCCATACAATTACTCTAATAGTAATTCAACATGCAAATACCCTTGCATCAAACTCTACACCAAGCTTCCTAATCTCTCTACATGAGATGCACATGCAAACACCCTTGCATCAAGCTCTACACCAAGCTTCTTGATCTCTCTACATGAGATGCACATGCAAACACCCTTGCATCAAGCTCTATGCCAAGCTTCCTGATCCCTCTACATGATATGCACAATCCTAAGCCCTTCCCATAAACAAGACACAATCCTCTCTAACGGAGGTATTACATAAATAGAGAAATTGAGTTACATGTATTCTAAAAAACAAGTATGCTATAATTAACCCAAAAAATCACACCCTAAAAAATCACACTGATTTCTATGCAACCATTAATTTTATAGATTCTATCTTGGAATTAGACACCAATGATAGACCCATCAATTATAGCTTTTTCTAGATTGATTTTTCTAGTTTAGAAAGTTTCAATGCATAAAAGCAACTAGTTACCAAATAGAGAGAAAAACTATTTTTTAATATTTAACTGAGATCAGACTCCACAAACTAACAGGATAGTCCAAGGACTCCATGCCTATGTCCTAGCCATTATGTACGAAAGGTCAAGTCTTCTGAGTATGTCTCACAGGATTGTGCAAATTTTAACCTTGAAGATTAAAACTTTAATTATGAAAGTCTAATTATATATTTAATCTTCAATTAAATTATATTAAATATAATTAAAATTTATAGGTAGAACTTGTTTTGTTTATGAAGTAAAGTATTTCATATCAAGTTTTGAGTTTGACAGGTTAATTTTTTAATATTTAAATTAAATTATATATATATATATAATCCTTTAAAACTTTGCTTGAAATTTAAACCCCCACACACAGTCTTTTTACATTCTTTTCCCTGTCGTAAATTGTGCGACATTAGGTATTTCTTTTTCCAGCTACTTACATCAATATTTCTTGCATAAGGGATGTTTTGGCTAAAAATATGCTGTAAGAAAACCAAGGTTGTCTAACCATATCAAAGATTGGAACGCTTTGGATTACTGTCTTTGGCGTCACATCTAACAGCTCCATCACAGTATTTCGCAAAAGATCTCCGTAGTTACTTTTTGCCAAACGGAACAAACACCCTGAACTTCCCTTCTTCTACCATAGCTCCCACTCAAGTCAAGCTCCCACTCAATCCTGAATCCCAACCTCACTCTGATACCAATTGTTAGGATTCACTATATAAACAAAAGGGATTCTTGATGCAAGAAACTTAATCATTAACAACAAAAACTATTAACCATCAGATAAGAAGAACATAAACATGCAAGACAAGATAAAACACAACATATAATGTGGTTCACCCAACACTAGTCCTTTGTATTAACACCAATACAATCTTTGAAGGGAGTAATCCTGCAACACAACCAGTTGCAAATTTCTCTTCAAAACATCAACATCTCCATACAATTACTCTAATACTAATTCAACATGCAAACACCCTTGCATCAAACTCTACACCAAGCTTCCTAATCTCTTTACATGAGATGTACATGCAAACACCCTTGCATCAAGCTCTACACCAAGGTTCCTGATCTCTCTACATGAGATGCACATGCAAACACCCTTGCATCAAGCTCTACGCCAAGCTTCCTGATCTCTCTACATGAGATGGACAATCCTATGCCTTTCCCATAAACAAGACACAATCCTCTCTAACGAAGGTATTACATAAATAGGGAAACCGAGTTAAATTTATTCTAAAAAACAAGAATGCTATAATTAACCCAAAAAATCACACCCTAAAAAATCACACTGATTTCTATGTAAACATTAATTTTATAGATTCTATCTTGGAATTAGACACCAATTATAGACCCATCAATTATAGCTTTTTTTGGATTGATTTTTCCAGTTTAGAAAGTTTCCATGCATAAAAGCAACTAGTTACCAAACAGAGAGAAAAACTATTTTTTTAATATTTAACCGAGATCAGACTCCACAAACTAACAGGATAGTCCTAGGACTTCATGCCTATGTCCTAGCCATTATGTACGAAAGGTCAAGTCTTATGAGTATGTCTCACAGGATTGTGTAAATTTTAACCTTGAAGATTTAAACTTTAATTGTGAAAGTCTAATTATATATTTAATCTTAAATTAAATTATATTAAATATAATTAAAATTTATAGGTAGAACTTGTTTTGTTTATGAAGTAAAGTATTTCATATCAAGTTTTGAGTTTGACAGGTTAATTTTTTAATATTTAAATTAAATTATATATATATATAATCCTTTAAAACTTTGCTTGAAATTTAACCCCCCACACATAGTCTTTTTACATTCTCTTCCCTGCCGTAAATTGTGCGACATTAGGTATTTCCTTTTCTAGCTACTTACATCAATATTTCCCGCATAAGGGATGTTTTGGCTAAAAAGATCCTGTAAGAAAACTGAGGTTTTCTAACCATGTCAAAGATTGGAATACTTTGGATTACTGTCTTTGGCATCACATCTAATAGCTCCATCAAAGTATTTTGCAAAAGAGCTCCGTAGTTACTTTTTGCCAAATGAAACAAACACCTTGAACTTCCCTTCTTCTACCATAGCTCCCACTCAAGTCAAGCTCCCACTCAATCCTGAATCCCAACCTCGCTCTGATACCAATTGTTAGGATTCACTATATAAACAAAAGGGATTCTTGATGCAAGAAACTTAATCATTAACAACAAAAACTATTAACCATCAGATAAGAAGAACATAAACATGCAAGACAAGATAAAACACAACATATAATGTGGTTCACCCAACACTAGTCCTTTGTATTAACACCAATACAATCTCTGAAGGGAGTAATCCTGCAACACAACCAGCTGCAAATTTTTCTTCAAAACATCAACATCTCCATACAATTACTCTAATACTAATTCAACTTGCAAACACCCTTGCATCAAACTCTACACCAAGCTTCCTGATCTCTCTACATGAGATGCACATGCAAACACCCTTGCATCAAGCTCTACACCAAGCTTCCTAATCTCTCTACATGAGATGCACATGCAAACACCCTTGCATCAAGCTCTATGCCAAGCTTCCTGATCTCTCTACATGAGATGCACAATCCTATGCCTTTCCCATAAACAAGACACAATCCTCTCTAACGGAGGTATTACATAAATAGAGAAATTGAGTTACATGTATTCTAAAAAACAAGCATGCTATAATTAACCCAAAAAATCACACCCTAAAAATCACACCGATTTCTATGCAACCATTAATTTTATAGATTCTATCTTGGAATTAGACACCAATGATAGACCCATCAATTATAGCTTTTTCTAGATTGATTTTTCTAGTTTAGAAAGTTTCAATGCATAAAAGCAACTAGTTACCAAATAGAGAGAAAAACTATTTTTTAATATTTAACTGAGATCAGACTCCACAAACTAACAGGATAGTCCAAGGACTTCATGCCTATGTCCTAGCCATTATGTACGAAAGGTCAAGTCTTCTGAGTATGTCTCACAGGATTGTGCAAATTTTAACCTTGAAGATTAAAACTTTAATTATGAAAGTCTAATTATATATTTAATCTTAAATTAAATTATATTAAATATAATTAAAATTTATAGGTAGAACTTGTTTTGTTTATGAAGTAAAGTATTTCATATCAAGTTTTGAGTTTGACAGGTTAATTTTTTAATATTTAAATTAAATTATATATATATATATATATATATATATATAATCCTTTAAAACATTGCTTGAAATTTAAACCCCACACACAGTCTTTTTACATTCTCTTCCCTGCCGTAAATTGTGCGACATTAGGTATTTCTTTTTCCAGCTACTTACATCAATATTTCCCGCATAAGGGATGTTTTGGCTAAAAATATGATGTAAGAAAACCGAGGTTGTCTAACCATGTCAAAGATTGGAACGCTTTGGATTACTGTCTTTGGCGTCACATCTAATAGCTCCATCACAGTATTTCAGAAAAGAGCTCCATAGTTACTTTTTGCCAAACGGAACAAACACCCTGAACTTCCCTTTTTCTACCATAGATCTCAATCAAGTCAAGCTCCCACTCAATCTTGAATCCTAACCTCGCTCTGATACCAATTGTTAGGATTCACTATATAAACAAAAGAGATTCTTGATGGAAAAAACATAATCATTAACAATAGCAACTATTAACCATCAGATAATAAGAACATAAACATGCAAGACAAGATAAAACACAACATATAATGTGGTTCACCCAACACTAGTCCTTTGTATTAACACCAATACAATATCTGAAGGGAGTAATCTTGCAACACAACCAACTGCAAATTTCTCTTCAAAACATCAACATCTCCATACAATTACTCTAATACTAATTCAACATGCAAACACCTTTGCATCAAACTCTACACCAAGCTTCCTAATCTCTCTACATGAGATGCACATGCAAACACCCTTGCATCAAGCTCTACACCAAGCTTCCTGATCTCTCTACATGAGATGCACATGCAAACACCCTTGCATCAAGCTCTACGCCAAGCTTCCTGATCTCTCTACATGAGATGCACAATCCTATGCATTTTCCATAAACAAGACACAATCCTCTCTAACGAAGGTATTACATAAATAGGGAAACCGAGTTACATGTATTCTAAAAAACAAGCATGCTATAATTAACCCAAAAAATCACACCCTGAAAAATCACACTAATTTCTATACAACCATTAATTTTATAGATTCTATATTGGAATTAGACACCAATGATAGACCCATCAATTATAGCTTTTTCTGGATTGATTTTTCAGTTTATAAAGTTTCAATGCATAAAAGCAACTAGTTACCAAACAGAGATAAAAACTATTTTTTTAATATTTAACCGAGATCAGACTCCACAAACTAACAGGATAGTCCTAGGACTTCATGCCTATGTCCTAGCCATTATGTACGAAAGGTCAAGTCTTCTGAGTATGTCTCATAGGATTGTGCAAATTTTAACCTTGAAGATTAAAACTTTAATTGTGAAAGTCTAATTATATATTTAATCTTAAATTAAATTATATTAAATATAATTAAAATTTATAGGTAGAACTTGTTTTGTTTATGAAGTAAAGTATTTCATATCAAGTTTTGAGTTTGACAGGTTAATTTTTTAATATTTAAATTAAATTATATATATATATATATATAATCCTTTAAAACTTTGCTTGAAATTTAACCCCCCACACATAGTCTTTTTACATTCTCTTCCCTGCCGTAAATTGTGCGACATTAGGTATTTCCTTTTCCAGCTACTTACATCAATATTTCCCTTCTGCATAAGGGCTGTTTTGGCTAAAAATATGCTGTAAGAAAACCGAGGTTGTCTAACCATGTCAAAGATTGGAACGCTTTGGATTACTGTCTTTGGCGTCACACCTAACAACTCCATCACAATACTTCACAAAAGAGCTCCGTAGTTACTTTTTGCCAAATAGAACAAACACCCTGAACTTCCCTTCTTCTACCAGAGCTCCCAATCAAGTCAAGCTCCCACTCAATCCTGAATCCCAACCTCGCTATGATACCAATTGTTAGGATTCACTATATAAATAAAAGGGATTCTTGATGCAAAAAACTTAATCATTAACAACAGAAACTATTAACCATCAGATAAGAAGAACATAAACATGCAAGACAAGATAAAACACAACATATAATGTGGTTCACCCAACACTAGTCCTTTGTATTAACACCAATACAATCTCTGAAGGGAGTAATCCTGCAACACAACCAGCTGCAAATTTCTCTTCAAAACATCAACATCTCCATACAATTACTCTAATACTAATTCAACTTGCAAACACCCTTGCATCAAACTCTACACCAAGCTTCCTAATCTCTCTACATGAGATGCACATGCAAACACCCTTGCATCAAGCTCTACACCAAGGTTCCTTATCTCTCTACATGAGATGCACATGTAAACACCCTTGCATCAAGCTCTACGCCAAGCTTCCTGATCTCTCTACATGAGATGCACAATCCTATGCCTTTCCCATAAACAAGACACAATCCTCTCTAACGGAGGTATTACATAAATAGAGAAACCGAGTTACATGCATTCTAAAAAACAAGCATGCTATAATTAACCCAAAAAATCACACCCTAAAAAATCACACTGATTTCTATGCAACCATTAATTTTATAGATTCTATATTGGAATTAGACACCAATGATAGACCCATCAATTATAGCTTTTCTGGATTGATTTTTCCAGTTTAGAGAGTTTCCATGCATAAAAACAACTAGTTACCAAACAGAAAGAAAAACTGTTTTTTTAATATTTAACCGAAATCAGACTCCACAAACTAACAAGATAGTGCTAGGACTTCATGCCTATGTCCTAGCCATTATGTACGAAAGGTCAAGTCTTCTGAGTATGTCTCACAGGATTGTGTAAATTTTAACCTTGAAGATTAAAACTTTAATTGTGAAAGTCTGATTATATATTTAATCTTAAATTAAATTATATTAAATATAATTAAAATTTATAGGCAAGTTTTGAGTTTGACAGGTTAATTTTTTTAAATTTAAATTAAATTATATATATATATATATATATATAATCCTTTAAAACTTTGCTTGAAATTTAAACCCCCACACACAGTCTTTTTACATTCTCTTCCCTGCCGTAAATTGTGCGACATTAGGTATTTCCTTTTCCAGCTACTTACATCAATATTTCCCTTCTGCATACGGGATGTTTTGGCTAAAAAGATGCTGTAATAAAATCGAGGTCGTCTAACCATGTCAAAGATTGGAACGCTGCGGATTTCGTGGCTACCCACCAACCAACTCTCAGACCTTGGAACCGAGAACAATACCCGACTTTCATCCAAGCTCCTGGGGGATTTTGCACGTCACAAAGGTACTCTATTTATGGATCTCTATTGTTCTGGCCGAGCCGTATTTCAACTTTTCCATTTCTTCTCTGCAATTGTAATGGACTGGCAGCCATCAACATTTACGAGAAGAAGACAAGTCTTCTCAGCTCTGAGTCTGTCTGACAGGTAATGTAAAATCTTAACCTTGAATCTTAACCTTGAAGTTCAAAAATTTAATTTTTAAAGTTTGATTATAATTTTAATCTTAAATTAAATTATATTAAATATAATTCAACTCATGTAAAATTTATTACAATATTTTCTTGGTATTTTATTTAGTCATGTTTTCATTGTTCCGTAGTTTTGCTGAGTTAAACATAATATTTTTATATTATACATAGCTTAACAGTTAAGGCATAATATGGTTCCAATATTGTAATCCAACTAAGTAATTTAAAAACCATATATTATGTAAAAACAAATATAAACATAAACTTATAATCTTTTTTAGTTATATATTGAAGTTGGTTACAGTGATAAACAGGGGATTCAAATCATAGGGACTGCTCTCAAATAAGCCTAAAAAATCTTTTTGTTATTCACCCGGTGAAATGGAGATCACCAGAAGCTCAGGCTTAGTAACATAATGCACACTCAAATGATCAGAAGATTACTTCCTTACTAAATGACACCTCAACCTAAATCTAACACTAACACTAACTAATCTAATTAATTAAATTAATGTCTGCCTCAGCCGTGACTTGTGCCGCAGAAGTACAACGTACGGTCTGCCTCTTTTAGCTAGGCAGACCGACCTTCCTTCCTCTTTTAGCTAGGAATCTCGCTTTTTTTTTTAGTAAAACACGGTTCTAAAAAATATGTAAATTGGGTGAAAGACGGGCGTTGGATGGTGTAGATAATATATACTAAAAATACTCTCAACATATTTTTTTAAATGAATGAAATAACTTAGTCTTCCCTTTTATTCTTCTTAAAAAGAGGTCTTAAAGAATATGTAAATTTGCGTCCATTTGCAGAAATCTGGACCGAGTCGGAGATGCGAGTGAGTGTGAACGCTGAAGCGGTAAAAAGGATTTGTACTTAAGATCTAGTTTTTTTTTTTTTGGTTTTGGTTTTTAGAATTTTTAGAGAATATAGTTGATTTATTCGAGAATATAATGTGGCATTGTGTTTGATTTTGTACGCAGGAGGAGGACAACTCTCGTTATTCCAATTTCAATGAAATTTATATTTGGCCTCCCGTTTGGCGGACTGAGCCTCCCCAAACCCTTCAGTTATTTCCGAGCCTGCGAGATCCAAACGAACATACTTGAATGGCGTTTCTTTTAGGGTTAGTGATTGCACTGGTCTGTGATTTTGTCTTCTAGAAAATACGTCATAAAAAAGCAAAGAAATCTACGGATCGCCCTATGGCTGCATTTACTTCACAAAGTTAATGGTTTGTAAATTATGATCGAAACATTTTAGATATGCACTGAGATTTTATTTGCTTGGGTGAATCGTTTTTGTTGCCTCTTCTTCTTGAACGTCGCCGTTATTAAATTTTATGTATGGCTAGCATAGAATGGTTAACAGAATCTTTAGCAAAATCATTTGTCTCCCATTTGTATGGGAGTAAAAGGGTTAAGATTCAAATGGAGACAAAGAATAATATTGTCTCCTATTTGCGCGTTTGGTGTTCCAGTGTTTTCGTGGGACTACAGGCATGCATATTCTTGGGAATATTAACTTATGCTATTTAATCGACTCAAATATTGATCGTGAGTCCAACTTAGCTTTTTCTATAAAGTATTTTTTAATATAGAATAATTTTAATATAAATGTTGTTTATTTAATATATGATTATTTAATTATATTTTATATTTAAACTTTTATCAAAGTATAATATATAATTTACCCTTATAAAATTAACTTTAGACCTTTTATTCAGACTTCTAAAGTCATGAGAGTTAAATCCACTCAAGTTAAATTGTTTCAACATGGAAAGCTAGGACTCTTATACTTTTAAACATTACTTCTTATTGTTACTTTGGAGTTTGCACTCTACAATTTTGTCTTCATGATGTTTTCCTTGTTCAAATCTACAATTCTAAGCCTATCATGGATATTCTTGACTTAGTGTCCAAGTTATGATTGTAAATCTTGTTTATCTACAATAGGATGTCATGCATGAGGGATTTGTGCCTAGCCCAAGCGAACAAAGTCCCTCAAATAAACAAAAATCAGCACCTTACTTTCCAAATAAATTGGATAACAACTCTTAAAAAGTCTCAACTCATATTATAAGGATTTGGAATCGTACAAGAAACTAAGGAGGTAGGTTTTCCAATTAACACAAGTGAAGAAGGGTGAGAGAAGACCAATAAACACTTTTCAATATTCTTTGATAAAAGGACAAAACCAAAATAAGTGTTTCATAGACTCCATTTGTCCATAGGCAACATGAAAGGACTAGGTTAGGTTGAGTTTTGCTAGGTGTTGAAGAGAAGGTATTTTACATTGAAGAATTTGTCTAGGAAAATAATAGATCTTGGGTAGCAATTGGTACTTTTGATAGTCTGTTGATGAGAAAAATCCATTGTTATTTGGAGATATAAAGGTTCCACTTCTTATTAAGTCAAGAAACCAAAGGAAGGGATTAGGTGAGAATACAACTATTTAGAATGGATGACTTATAAGGGGCACTTGTTCCACCATCTCCAATAAATCCAAGAGGATAGCATATAGCAGTTCATTTGATAGTAACCAGATTAGAAATAGACTTGATAGCCTCCTCAAACATCACTCTACAATAAGAAGGAAGGAGATATTGAAACCTTGCTTGCTGCCAAGACAACCACTTTCCTGAAGACTCATCTCAAAGATATGAGAGTAGTAAACTATCCTTGGCTACAAAGAACAAATAATTGTATTCAATGAAAAGGGCTAAGGGGCTAGCAAGTCTCCAAATAATAGGATTGTATCATATACTATGAGCGGCTATGTAAATATTAGCTCACAAGGAGTTAGCCTTCCACTAAATCAAGGAGCTACCGACTTTCTACTCCATCCAATTCTTATGAAGAGGTAGCAAACCACTAATGGAGAAAAAATATGACATGAGAACCTTATCTTACCAAGGAATATAAATCCATTTGTGTTTTTAGGTAGTTGTAGAGATTTGAGATCTAGTGATAACCTTTGGGTATTGACTTGCTATTAAGGCTCTAGTTACCCACTTTGCCATAATAAATTTACCTTGAGTGATAAAATCAATAATGCCAAACTTGCTTTGGGACTTAGGGGTAATGCAAAGCTTCCAAAGGATAGCTTGTAAGGAATGAGCCTGATTTTGTTTGCTCGACAAGAATTGTCTCAACATAGAGGTAAAATTATGATAATAAATTTTTGCTGAAAGCCAACAAGAGAGTAATAAACATATTATCTCCCTAATCCATGACATAGCATGGGTATTTGTTGATAGCCAATAATTTTACTAGGGCTATCCCTTAAATAGATGACTTACTAGACCATCTTCTTGGTGCAAAGTTCACTAAATTTTATCTCAAATCATGTTATCAACAAATACCCATCAAGTCCATTGAAGTACAAAAGATTGCATTTAAATCCAAGGAAGATTTTGTGAGTCCCTAGTTATACCTTTTGGCTTGACCAACACAACTACCATATTTATGAGAATAACCTATGACATGTTGGATCCCTAATAATGGGGTCATATATCAACCATCATTTGCTCAGGACCATATTCCAATTCCACCAAGTTGAAGAATATAAAAAGTGTTTCTTTTAGGACAAAGAATGAACCCAACTCAATTTGATCTCTATTTCATAACACTTTGACTAGTAAAATATTTGATCTTCATGCTTTATCAATCCAAAAATTTATAAATATGACCAAGGCATGTATTATATATACACATCCACAAAGAAAATATAGATCTAGCCTAACTAAAATAAATATACATTACTTACTAAGCTATATAATAAAACTAAAATAAATCAACACTTATCCTAAATTAATGGGATATGGATCTCTTCTACTTATTTAAACAAGGATACTCTTCCTTGTTGCATCTATAGGATATCTCCATGCATATACTTAACTCATAATATCATTTAGATAACATGACAAGAGAAATGAAAGGAAATTGTATTCAATACTTGGATATATTATCTTCAATATTTTACAATGTAATATGTCTTCCCTTTTATAGAGAGACTATACAAAACAAATCAATAACAACCTACTATAGTAGATCTCAAATATAAATTAGTTGGAAACAAATATAACCATTTCTATCTAAAGGAGATAACAAAAATAAGTTAGAAAAGATTCTAAATAAATTAGATATAGCCAAATTAGCTGGAAACCAATCTAAAAAAAATGATTTACATCTAAATAATTTGGATCAATCAAACTAGTTGGAAAATGATATCAACAAATATGATATACATATAAACTAATTCGTATCAACCAAATTACCTAGAAATTAATTATAATAAATTTAAATTTTAGGCTACAATTTTTTTTGGAAGTTGATTGGTATTAGGTCTTTTCATTGTAGAATTTTTTACAAGCTTGGAAACCTTCTATATTCAATATTTTAGTTCTCTAATCTATCCATAGTTGTATATTCCCTCCATAGTTCTACAATCCTTCAACAATTTTAGTTTTTTCATAGTTTTGTAATCTATTTGTAGTTCTACAGTCCTTCCATGGTTTTGTAATCCTTTCATAGTTCTATAATCTATCTATAGTCATATAGTTTTATAACTATGAATTGGTTTTAAAGCTAGTTCTATAACTATGTATTGGATCTATAGTTGGTCCTATAGTTATGGATGGCTTACATTGCTAGTCGTATAAATACATATGGATTTTATAGCTAATTTTATAGCTAAGGATATTCTTCCATATTTGGTTCTATAGCTATAAATGGCTTATATTTATAGTTTCATAAATACAAATTAGATTTCATAGTTTTACCTATAGCTACAAATGGATTTTGTAGCACTATAGAAACCATAACTAATTTTTCAACCTAAATTCTCTATAAATGTTCTATTGTTTTAGTCTATTGATATAAAATGTAATATACTCTCTAAGTTACACAACATTTACGAATTACATCATAATTACAATAAATAATCATATAGTAAAAATTTTAATCATGGAAGATCATACCAAAGATGATCACAAAATGTGACATTTTTGGGACTCATCACCTATACTAGCTCATTTGTGATAGTCTACTTACATGAAATTCTCATCTACAGTAAGACATGGGAGGATCATCCCTAACATATTCAATAGGTACTTTAGACTCTTTGAAAACATAAGCTATATGCTAATTTAGAGAGATTTTCATTTGGTATTGTAAAAATTAATTTTGAAAATATCATAAAATCCTGAAAACTTAGCAACATCTATGTTATCAAGAAAATCAATCATCTTGATTAAATTAACCAATTAACAACTCATTCAAGAGGTATTTAACACATCAAAGTAAAAGCTCATACACGAAGTGAAAACACTAGTGGAGCTACTGATTGACTAGAAGTGTTATTACCAAATTTTTAAATCTCATATTTTCTACATAGTTATCCTAAAATAGTCATTTTGATATTAGAACTGCTATCCTTAGTACCATGAGCACTTATGATACCGATACTATTACCTATAAAAATATAAAAAAGTGGAATATAAGCAATTGATAAGCATGAACTACCTACCAAATTGGAGATCTAACATCCTAATCATACATGACATCCTCCAAGATTCTATTTCCTAACATAATTTTTAATTATAATCTCTTCATAATTTTCCTTTTTCCTCCCATAAAATTTACCACCATCCTTTCATGTCAACCTTTTATCCTTATCCCTCCAATCAAGTTATCTCTCTCTATGTATCCTATCACCATTACAACCTACCATTCCATGTAAATCCTCCAAGGGAGCCATGGATGCTATAAATCTAACCTTTGAGGAAGTTCATTCGATTTCAATTTTTCAATTGGGAAGCCTTTTCAAATTTGCATCTCACTTAATCCTCCAAGGGAGCCATGGATGCTATAAATCTAGGCTTTGGAGAAGTCCATTCCATATCAAATTTTCAATTGGGTAGCCTTATAAAATTTTCATATCACTTAAACTCAATTTACAAGTAGTGAAACCCTACTAAATTTTACAACCTAATCCACTTCTTGCATACCAAAATTCTATTACATTCAATAATTGAGTTGGTGTGATAGAATGTTGGCCATTCAACCATTAGGGCATACTCTCTATCAAGATCAAAAGGATTTGATTCTTAACCCTTCAAATTTATCTTTCAAGGATTGTATTTTATATTTTATGCATTTATTTTAGTCTTAGTTGTATATTTAATTATGCATTCAAATTTGTCTTATTTTTATTTATCTACTTCTAATGACTGAAAAACTCATCATAGTCAAGATCCATGTATTGGTTAGGATATCATAGTCTATCATGGGTTTTTAAATTTGAAAACCCACTTTTTTACATTGATAAGTTGAAGTGTTATAGAATTATAGGGATTTTTTTCCTATAGCTCCACTTCACTCAAAGAGGACTCAATTGGAAATGGTACATACTAAGGAAAATAGTTAGAAGGTTCTTCCTTCCTTCAGTTAGAAGAAAATAATTACAAGAGAGTCAAAAAATCTTAAAAGCGATGCTGCTCATTAGATATTCCATTTATGTTTTACTCTCTTCCTCCATCTAAAATAAGCCACATCAAGGGTATTAAGACCTACAAGTTTTTAATTTTCAATTCAACAACTTAAGCAATCCTTCCAATAGAGGAGAGTACAAAAAAGGAGAAAAGAAGTTGACAAAACCTATGACTAGTTATGTTGTGAGTAGTTGAGATCCCAATAAGTAAAGTGCTAAAGCATAAATGATGAATGCCCACAATTGATTATAGATAGTTCCACCTCATTTGAGTATACATGGTAGATATGCATGCAAGAGAGGAAGCAGACAAAGGAGAATTTAAGAACAATCACCATTGGTCACAAATATTAACTTTTATGGCCAAGCCTATTAGAGCCAATTATATGTCAATCACAATAATTTCCCATCATACAAGTGAGTCTACCTTGCCAATCAGCACCAATCAAGGAGGTCATATCCACCACATCAACGAGGTGATTCATTCAAAAAGAAAAAAAGGTAAAAGAGTAACAACCACCCCAATGTCACAACAAAGATATGAGTCAATGATAGTTGGTCATCCAAAGGCATAGAAGCTTTCAATATTTTTGGCCTCAGATCTAGAGACCTCAATTTTGTTCATAATTGCAAAAATATTTTTGTTATAGGAGTAGAGGATAATTTTTGGGCCTTATGCATAAAACTTTGAAGGGAAGGATCCCCCCTATTTGATTATAAATAGACCTAAATTTTATTGTAAAAGGTATTTAAATATGTTTGCTTGTGCTTGGTACTCAACCTTGTAGGCTCTTCCTTTCATAATTATTTCTAATTGTAACAAGGGGATCCCAAACCGTACCTTATTTCCTATGGAGCATCAAATCCTTTGTGCGTCATTATTTTGTAATCATATTTTGGAATGCTAATGGAAGCCATGAGTAATTTTACTTTGTTCTCCTTTATATAACCCTTTTTTATTCTTGATATTGTGTTTGCTTGGTTGTGTTCACTACCCATAGGATGATATGTTTTGTATTTATTTTCCACTTGTTGTAGTTGGAATTTGATATTTAATTCTTTGGTGCTTCACCTCCATAGCTTAGATTTTATTTTTCTACAAAGTATTTGCATTCCTATTTTTCTTTTCATTGTAATTCCCTATAACCCCCTTAGACTTAGCTCACAAAGGTATTTGTGCATCAAATATTAATTTTTATGATGAGTTTACCTTGATTAAAAATCCTTGAGGCTATCCTATAGGTAGTCTTTTATCTATGATGCTTCCTATTTTTTTTCTCTATGTGAGGTACATGTGCATTTGCCTTATTTATCCCCTAGCTTGGATTGGCCAATGCATTAAGATAGAATAATATTTTGTTTGGTATGCCTGGTGGGGTGAGCTTATATGTTCACCCTATGAATATTGAGGAAGTATAATTGTGATTTCAGTGAAGGTCATAGTCCACCCACTTGAAGAGAAGAATATAAAAAAACCACCTACTGAATTTGCTTAATGACTCAGACTAAAGAGATATATTTTAAAGAAGTCATTTGACAAAATATAGAATGCAATTTTGATGGGGGTATTTGTCTCATGAAATTGTTGAAGAAAAATCTCCTCACCTAGAAAATTTATTCTCAAAGGAAGGGCCCATAATTATATGAGAAAAAATCTTGTAACTAAAGCCTTCATCCAAGTCGATCAAAAAGATAAGGTGACACCACTGAACCAAAGATAAAGAAGGAGGAATTGAGGGTGCAACATGGTGGTGGTACTACATCATCATCTTAGAATATTTTTGGTATGAAATGATAAAGGTCCCTTAATTCCACTAGTTCCACCTGATACCCAATTCCTATATCAGTTCTTAAGTCCTTACCTTACTTCTCAATAGAAGATGTTGTCACTTTGATAGAACACTTACAACACTTATTGAACTTATGCACTATGTACTTCATTGAAAAGAAGCAAGATGTAGCCCTGAGTCTATTGGTAGCTTATTTTCAAGGGATAGCTCATGAATGGTACCTTAGTCTTAGCCCATGATCATTCAAAATATAAGACTAGTTTGTGGAGCTCTTGATAAATATATTTAGAGAGAAAGCCAATGGAGCATCCTTCCTGGATAACTCATGATCATAAGGGGTACCTATAGATATAATGGATGAATTCAATGTCCAACTCTACAAGACTTGGAAAAGGATTCTTGATGAGATCTGAGCACCACTAGGCATAGCATTCATTTAGTATCTAAAAGTTTTTAATTCTAAGATAGCCATGATGCTTAATTCTAAGGATGGTAATTCACTATCGAAGGCCTATGAGATAGCCATTCAAGATAATAAGGATCTAATACAAATAGGAAGGCTATATTTTAGACCAACTCCACCATTTTTTCATTCCATTTAGATCTCTTATTATTCCTCTCCAACCATAAAACCTACCACTATTATGACTCATCTTGTCACATTCCTTTATAAAAATAACGTTTCTTAACCTCTAGATGCTAAAATAGATGAATTATTCAAAATTATGAGGGCCCTATCCAATTATGATACAACCCTAAAGAGATAGTGTAACATTCGAAGATTTTGCTACCAAAGCTATCCAAACCCTTCCTTCCAACAAGGAACCCAAGTGTTCAACTACCTCCAACTAGATATCATAAGCCTCTATTTTTAGCCAATAAGAATCCTAGTTATTATTAGATTCTAACTCAATAGATAGTACAAATATTAGTCCCAATCCGCCAAATGCCTATAAGGTTATCCAGGAACTTGGTAACTAGCCAGAACAACTATGTTGAAGACCCTACTAGATGGTACTATCCTACTCTTGACTATCATTCTTCCAACTATTATGTCAAAATTAAATCTCAAGCTATCGATACATCCTCTTTTAACCAAAATATTGCACATCCTCCTCAATCAAAAGTCCTAATACCAAATATAGAACCTACCATTTAATCTATGACCATAAAATTAGTTGTTGAATTATCAACTTTAGAGTAGATATTTGTTACCTAGGATGAAGCAAACATATACATTGTGTCAGATATATGAGTCAACATCAGGGCCATTGAAGAGTAGGGGATACTTATCTCCATAAATACTAGGCCTTAAAGGAGAGAAGTAGGTAATCAAAGGACCCCTCCAACATAAATTGCACCAGTAAATTGGGTTTGAGTGGTCCTAACATTGATAAGAGCTACCCCTAAACCTCCAAGGCATCCTATTAAAAATATTCCAATGCCACCACTAATGGTAGAATTAACTAGGTTTCTAATTATGTCAACTAGTTAAAAATCCTCCTCTGTCAAAACCTTCAATGTGGTGGAGCATCTAAGAAAATCAACTATGGTTATGGCTCTTTATGACGTACTCTCTATTTCAAAATAAATGAAGAACTTGGAAGAAGCCCTAAAGAAGTATAAAGAGTTGAGTAGACAAGGGACATATACTGTACTCCAAATTTTAGACCTAGAGCTAAAAAACCCCAAGCCTATGCCATTCTACCTAACCTTGATCTATGAAGATCAAAAAATACATAATTACATAATTGAATCAATGTCCAACACATAAGTTATACCAAAATATAGCAAAATCACTTGGGCTATCACTAAAACACACCAATAGTATGCTGGTACAATTATATGACACTCCAATTCTAGTATTTAGACTCATTTCATACCTTTGTCTCACACTCCAAGCATACCTTGACTTTATGGTTCATCAAGACATAGAGGTGATCAAGATCCCAACCTCATTTGGAATATGCCTCTCAAGAGACTTCACCTCTAAGATCAAAGGATACTTATCACTGGATTGGGCTCACATGCTCCTCTATACCAAATAAGGGACCAAGTTAAAATCCTTTTAGAACACCTCCACACATACCACATAGAGCAAATTGCTTTAAAAAAAAAGTGGAGAGGAGTAGGCTTACTTAGGAGAAGAATAGTTTTCATATTTTGACTACTTTATAGATTAGATGCATCCATACATCCATAATGATTATCTGGAGATATGGGTATCTAAGACATGGAGATAATATCCTAACAAGGTCTTAAAATTAGGTAGGACAGGGTGATTATCACTAGGTATTCATCTGTATATAGTCTAAATATTGTACACACACATACATATATATAGATATATAGATAGATAGGATAAAACTTTGGGAAGAATGATTGGGAAAATATTTTGGACATCATAGGGTTGAGGGATTACAAGGATGGAACATGCAATGATCCTAACTACACATTCTATTAGAGGTAGATATCCGCATGCAAGGAAATATAACATGAAATAAAGAAAAAAGAGCTTCATATATCATTTGATTAGAGATTATTAAAATTAAATTGACACTTGGGAACACATGCTAATTCTAGGAATAAATAGTAGCAAGTTCCTCAAGATAATTAGTGATGCCATATTTTTATAGGGAATAGTGGTGGTTGACACAAATACAAGGCAACCAACAATTGGAAATATTAATTAATGTCAACCACCTCATAAAAATCACCACCCACTACCTAAAAGATCTATTTGATAGAAAAGGAAACCACCATCATAGATGAGGGTAAAGGAGTATGAAACAGGCTAGATAAAGATAAAAAGGCCTAAAGTTTTTGCTTGTCAAGATATCGATGCTATGAGAATACTAACCAGGCCAACAAGGGGAAATTTATGATAAGAACATGAAGATTCGAAGATCATATGCCTTAAGGTAATGATGACCATTTGGACTAGACAAGCCAAGAAGAGCAACCCTTTTAATGGTATCCAAGCTAACCCTCATTAAAATGATAAACCTTAAAATATTTTTAGTGGTACTAAAGGACTACACTATTAGTAAGGCATTTACCTATTTGATGAACCCAAATCCCCTCTTTTCATACGAGGGTGGGTTCAAGAAATAAACTACCATCTCATGGTGATTGGGTTTCACCTACCTATGAAACAAAATCCAAAGGCCAAGGAAAGAGATAGCGGCGAAAGGAAATAGGGCTAAGACTATAGAGATAAGGTCAATAAGCTCACAAAAAGTATGTCGAGCTGTAAAATATTCCCCTCCCAATGGACGCTAAAATAGGCATAAGAGGTAATTTGGACATATTTTCTATATGTCCAATGATATTGTATAAAATACACCTTAGAGCATAAGTAATTAAGCAAGGAGCAAGGCTAAGACAACAAAAAATATTTGTTAAAGAGTCTCAAACCTAAGGAAATGAATTTCCTAATTTCATTACCACTTCTTATTTTCTTTCTATTGTTTTACATTTTTTTATTTCCCTAGCTTCCAATTTTTGACTCTACACCCAAGGACAAGGTAATAAGTCTAGGTTCACTCCCTTTGTAGTAGGTTGAAAAACCTTGGGAGCTGCTAAAACTATAAGGAATTTTTCCCTATAGCCCAATGTAACTCAAAGAAGTCTTAGTCAGAAGTAGAACATGCCAAGGTAAATAATTTTTTTTATTTACGTCATGGAATCAGTAGCCGACACAAATCCAAGTAGACTACCCAACCTTTTATAGCCACCATAGTATTCTGTGTTGTCTGCACTGGAAGCCGCACCACAGATCTTCGTGCATAACTCTGGGACTTATTCATTTGATCCATCCTTCTCATACGTAGGATTATAAAATACCTTCTGCTACAAATATGATCCCATGCTACCAAGTGGAATCTATTCTTCTCCTTCAACCCAGACCATAAGAAGAACTTTTAAATTGCTCGATATTCTGTATTATTTTACCTAACATCTTGAATAAGGACATAAATTAAATTGGTATACTTTGAAGTGTATATTTCACAAAAATAGAATTATCTACCTAGATTAACAGAGGTCCTTTTGAACTAGCAAGTTTGCATTGCACCCTTTCCACCACAAACTCCCATAAATATTCCTTGCACCTCTCTTTAAAAAGGGGAATCCCAACGTAAGTCAATGGAAACTTATATATCTCATAGCCCATCCATGTAAGTATTTTTATTTTCTTGAGAATTCAGGAATTCAAGAAGAATATTTTACTCTTCTGAAAGTTAACCTTCTACCTCATTGCCTCTTCATACTAAATGAGAATTTTTTTGATTACCCGAGCTTGAAGAATCGAGGTGAGTAATGAGAGAAGAGTATCATATATGAATTAATGATGGAAGATAAATTCCATACTCGGGGTTGGTTTGACAAAAATCATAGAGGAGGAGGCTTTAAGGGATCTCCCTAAAAAATACCACAACAACTACAGAAGTACCCAGTAGGGGAACAATTGACAAGCACTAAAAATCTGGTCGATAAAATGCAGGTTTTGATAATAAAGAACCATATCCTGTCAAAGCCAAACATTTAGAGGACCTTAAGAAGAAATCCCCACGAGACCCTATTGTAGACCTTGTTCATGTTTAATTTTAGAAAAGCTCCTACTTGACCACTTTTGTTCGCTGAATGTATGAATTCATAAACTAAAATAACTCCATCTAGGATTTAACAACCCAAAATGAAGCCACTTTGAGAAAAAATAATCAGAAAATAGAAGAGAGGTTTAATCCTATTAGCCAAATATTTAGCAAAAATTTTGAATATAGTGTTGTAGAGGCTAATGGAGTAGAAGTATTTGAACTCAATGGCACCTATTGATTTTGGAATTAGAGCCAAGAAAGTGGTATCTAAAGCCCCAAGAAAAACTCTAGTGGATTAGACTTCACACAAATCTTCATTTATATCCTTGCCAAATATATACCAGATACTGGGGGAAATCCATCCAGGCTAGGGTCCTTCAGTCCTTCCATGGAAAAGAGTGCTTTCTTAATTTCAACATCATTAAGCAGGTTTTTGATATTATCATTCATTTCTTTCATCACCAAGTGAGGGATGTTTTGAAGGAGTTTTTCTTCTGCAAAAATACTTCTCGCGCTCATTTTGCAGAGGAGATATTGGAAGAAGGAAATCACCTTTGTCCTAATTTCATAGATATCCTCTATATTATAACCATTCGCTTTACCAATATCCTTGATCCGGTTATGGCTTCTATGGTGAATAGTTGAGGAATGAAAAATATTTGTGTTTCTATATGCATATTTGAGCTAAAGAGCTCTAGATTTTTATCACCAAAAAACCTCCTCAATGCTTAGGATATTATGAAGCTCAACCAAGATTATTTTCTCCTCCAATCTATTATTCTATGAGAGAACATCCACTTCCAATAAATATTGAATAACTTATAACTAGGATTTGAGATCCTTTTTCTTAATTTAGATATCCCCAAAGATCAATTTATTCCAATCTTTTAGATTTTCTTATCAGTCTTAGCTTAGAAACCACCTGATTAATATATAGGCCAAATAATATAGTGTTCCAACATTTTTTAATTCTTACCTCCAAATCTAGATGAGAGATCCATATGGCTTCAAATATAAAGGGTTTTGAGAAGAAAGGAGTATTAGAATCATTATCAAAGAGAAGGGGGTTATGCTCAGACACAATATTGGGTAAAAAGTTGAGAGAAGAGTACCCAAATAGTGGAATGAAATATTTGGAAATAAAAACTCTTTCTAATTTAATTTATATGTGATGGGCCCCTAGGCGTCTATTACTCCATGTATATCTAGAACCTTTCAATTCAAAGTCCATTAGCTCTTGATTATTGACAAAGTAGCAATTTCTTCCATGCTTCTCAATATTGTTGTATCCCCCCATTCTTGTCTAACTGATACAGAGGAAAGTTGAATTCTCCTACCAAAATCCAAGACTTATTCTTAAAAGCTTATCTCATTAAACTAAGTGTGGACCAAAGATAGTTTCTATTTATTTTGGATTTAGGGGTGTAAATGTTGGCCAAAACTCATTTTTGACCTAAAAACTTACAACAAAACATGTCAATAATTCTATTTGTTACCAAAACGGCCAAGCTATTAGGTTTCCATAGAAACATGATACCCCTCAAAGCTCCTTGTATCAAACTAACCACAAAGTCATCCTCCTTCCAAACCACCTTCCTTACATCATCTACCTTACTTATATACATCTTTATTTCTTACAGAAGAATTATATCTGGACAAACCTCCTTTCTCAAAGAAGACAAAACCTTTTATTTTGAGGTCTCATTTAGACATCTAATGTTCCATTACAAGAACCTCATTTAGATATTTTATGAAATTTTTATCCCCATTTCCCTAGCAGTTATGACAAAATTTTTCAATCCTGAGTTGTTTTTCCCATGTTTCTTTGACATTATCAACTTTTAATAGGGCTTGAAATCCATCCCCTACATATGTCTTTGTATCTTTGGACCAAAGTCCTTTGTTGGAAGGTGATGCAGGAGCATCCGGAAACAGTGGAACAATCTTGCATATTCAGAATTTTTCTCGATTTTCCAAGTACTTTTCTTCAGTTTTTCCCAAGGGGGAAGTGTTTCCAAAGCATGGAGAAAGGGGGTCGCAAAATCGTGACCTCAAAGGCTGCATTGATGGTGAGGGCGAGTTGCGTCGCGATATCGCGACAGTTCTTCAGAGCAAAGGCGAAAGGGGGGAGGACGTCGTGATATCGCGACGTCGCGATATCACGACTTTAGTCAAGGCAAAGGCGGAAGGGGAGATAACGTCGCGATATTGCGACGTCGCGTGACTTTGTTTCGTAGACAATGGCAAGGGCGTGTTGTGTCGCGATATCGCGACGTCGCGATATCGCGATGATATTCAAAATCGAAAGCAAGGCGGCGGTTGGGTCACGATATCGCGGCCAATCAGAAGTCAGAGCAAAATTTGAAAGTGGACAGCCAAGCAAGGCTGGATTTGGCACGTGGCTACCACGTGGGTTAAAGTTAGCATAACCAGTTGGGGGAAGGGTTGAAATTGGCACGTGGGAGCATGCGTGTATAAAAGTAAATATGAAGGCCACGTATTACAAAAGAAAATGGACAGCCACGTGCATTAAACGGGGACAACCACTTTATGGAAGTATTTCAACAAACCGCTGTTGCAGGGCATGGCCAGTATGGAGGAGATGGCAGTACAGAGTACGGTCTAAGCCAAGTGGGTGGTGCAGGGCCATCAATGCAAGTGACTTGGTGGATCTGGCAGTGGCCCATTAATGCCAGAGAATTTGAAAACCCGGAGGGGGGAAATTTCAAATTTGAATTTTGTTAGGTGGAGGCATTGATTTCCTAGAGGAATGGGGCCTCGATAAAAACCCAAAAAATTTGTAATGGAGGTGGTGGACCGGAGAACAGGGGAAAGTAGTTACAGAGTGGAAGAACCGATCCGGGCTCGGTCATTGTATGCCTGCGGGCTGTTTTTAATTCTGAATGCATGTAAATTGAACTTTGATGCATGTAAATATTTTTTTTCGATAGATTTTAATGAGAAATTAGAATTTAGCCAAGTGTTGATTAACCGGTCCCCGTCAGTGGTATCAGAGCCAGGTTGTTCCTGAGCGTACAATAGAGCACCGAAGGAGAGGCAGTTGTACCAAGACTTGTGGGAGGGCTTGAGATCAGGTGAAGATGCCTCCGAGAAGAAACCCCGTTGGTGGCAGAGGCATGGCAGTAGAATATTTTTGGGCTTTACAGTGGCAAGTTCAGGCCCTGCAAGAAGAACTGCATAGAGGACATGAGCCGAGAAGAGATGCAGACAGTGAGGACGAAGCGGATGAAGAAAATCATTTTGAAGAAGAAGAAGAGGAAGCTGTGGATCCGGCACAAGCCAGGCTATACAAGGCCATATCCCAGATCGGGAAGAGGCCAAAGATGGAAGTTGCTACGTATTTCGGGAACTTGAATATGAAAGAATTAATAGATTGGATAAATGACTTAGAGGATTATTTTGAATACGAAGAAGTTGAAGATCCCGAGAGGGTCAGATTTTCTAAGACCCGACTGAAGGGTCATGCTAGCATATGGTGGAAGGGAGTACAGCTGGAACACAACCGAAGAGGAAAAGAATGGATAACAAGATGGGACAGAATGGTGGAGAAATTAAAGAGGCAGTTTATTCTCGTGGATTATGAACTGGACCTGCTACGTAAAATGCAGAGTTTGAGACAGATGAATAAAACTGTCCAGGAATATACGAAGGAGTTTTATAAAATCTCCATCAAAATCGGGCACTTAGAAGAAAGTAAGGAAAAAGTTTCCTGTTATATTAATGGGTTGAGACCCAGTGTTCAGGAGGAGTTGAGTTTGGTTCGGGTAAGCACCATTGAAGATGCTTACCAATTTGCTTTAAAGGTGGAAGAAAAACTGAACCGAAAGTTTGAGAGCAATCAAAGAGTGAAATGACCGGGAGGAAAGACCGATGGAAAGAAAGAAGGAAAGGAAGAGAAGAAAGAAGAGGAGAGCAGCAACCGAAGTCAAAAGGAAGAAGATGAAGAACCCAAACCGCAAGTTCAAAATGATGGCTACCCGAGAGGAAGAGGTAGATCTGGACGCGGGTATGGAAGAGGAGTATTTCGTGGAACATGTTTCCATTGTGGTGAAGGACACCGGGCATTTGAGTGTCCACAACACCGAGAAAGGACAAACAAGAGGCCAGTGGGTCCTGCCAGAGCAGTTGTGGTGGTTGAAGATGCTGATTCATAACATTCTAAAGAAGCTGAAAAGGGAGAAGCAATGATTGTGAGGAGGACCATGTTGGTGGAGGAAGATAAATCTTAGCACAGGAGAAGCCTGTTTTGCACCCGGTGCAAAAGTGCAGGTAAAGTCTTTAATGTTATTATAGACAATGGGAGTACAGACAACTTAGTTTCTAAGGAGATGGTTTCTAAGTTGCAGCTGGAGAGAAGGAGGCACCCGCACCCATACCGGATTGCGTGGTTGCGGAAGGACCACAGAGCATGGGTCCGTGAACAGTGCTTAGTTACTTTCAATATTGGAAGATACCAGGATGAAGTCCTGTGTGATGTTTTTCCCATGGATGCTTGCCATTTTCTGTTGGGCAAGCCATGGCAGTTTGATCGGAGTGCAGTGCATGATGGTCGTGCAAATACTTACTCCTTGATGAAATATGGAGTGCGGCACAAGTTGAAGCCATTGCAGACCGAAGATGAGAAAGTGTGCAGTAATGCCAGAATTTGTCTGGTAGAGGGCAGAAAATTCTGCCAGGAAACGAGATTTGAGCAAGTTGTAAAGGTTGATGAGTGTTCGGAGATTTTGCAAAGGACGCAGACTGAACAGCTTAGAAGTGAAGGTCACTTCTGCTTTTTACCCAGGGTGTCTGATGCAGGAGCATCCAGCAACAGTGGAACAATCCTGCATCTTCGAAATATTTCTTGATTTTCCAAGTACTTTTCTTCAGTTTTTCCCAAGGGGGAAATGTTTCTAAAGCATGGAGGAAGGGGTTCATGAAATCGTGACCTCAAAGGCTGCATTGATGGTGAGGGCGAGTTGCGTCACGATATCACGACAGTTCTTCAGAGCAAATGCGGAAGGGGGGAGGACGTCGCGATATCACGATGTCGTGATATCGCGACGTCGCGATATCACGACTTTAGTCAAGGAAAAGGTAGAAGGGGAGATAACGTCACGATATCGCGACTTTTTTTCGTAGACGATGGCAAGGGCGTGTTGTGTCGCGATATCGCGATGTCGTGATATCGCGACAATATTCAAAATCAAAAGCAAGGCGACAGTTGGGTCACGATATCACGACATGTCGTGATATCGCGGCCAATCAGCAGTCAGAGCAAAATTTGAAAGCGGACAGCCAAGCAAGGCTGGATTTGGCATGTGGCTACCACGTGGGTTAAAGTTAGCGCAACCAGTTGGGGGAAGGGTTGAAATTGGCACGCGAGAGCATGCGTGTATAAAAGTAAAGATGAAGGCCACGTATTACAAAAGAAAATGGACAGCCGCGTGCATTAAACGGGGACAACCACTTTATGGAAGTATTTTGACAAACCGTTGTTGCAGGGCATGGCCGGTATGGAGGAGACGGCAGTGCAGAGTACGGTCTGAGCAAAGCGGGCGGTGCAGGGCCATCAATGCAAGCGACTTGGTGGATCGGGCAGTGGCCCATTAATGCCAGAGAATTTGAAAACCCGAGGGGGGAAATTTTGAATTTGAATTTTGTTAGGTGGAGGCATTGATTGCCTAGAGGAACGGGGCCTCGATAAAAACCTGGAAAATTTGTAATGGAGGTAGTGGACCGGAGAACAGGGGAAAGTAGTTACAGAGTGGAAGAACCGAGCCGGGCTCGGTCATTGTATTCCTGCGGGCTGTTTTTAATTCTGAATGCATGTAAATTGAACTTTGATGCATGTAAATATTTTTTTTTGGCAGATTTTAATGAGAAATTAGAATTTAGCCAAGTGTTGATTAACCGGTCCCCGTCAGAAGGTCAACCCCCCTTGCACTCTACTCCAACATGAATCCATTTTTTGTGGCTTGTAGTATTTAGAGGAGACCCAAGAATTAGAGATTGGGCTAATTTATCAACCAAGAAAAGAGGTTGAGGAATTTGTTTTTCCAAGGTTATATCTTCTAGCGAGCCAAAGTCATAGCCTAAGCAGTCATATGAAATTTTTAGCATAATAGTTAGACCAGATGGTCCTAAAATGGGTATAGAAAAACTAACCTAAAGATGTTTGTTGGCCTTCAAAGTCTAAGAAGAGATTCCATCCATTTTCATAATCTCCTTCAAGGTGGGTTCTCCTTGGGCTGTACCTGTTGTTTCAATATCATTTAGTGAAAGAATTTTAGTATTTGGAGTTTCAAAAACCACTTCTTACTAGACATTATCTAAATCTGAGGTTTTTAGGAGTCATGCACCACCTCCTTAAGGCCCAAACCTTCAAGATCATTTCACTTAAACTGGACTTCAACAAATTTCTTGCACTAAAGTTTATCCTCTTTAAGTATATTAGAGCATTGTAAAGATAAATAACCTGGTTTACTGCAACTAAACATCGAATGTATCTACTTTCATATTCAATAGGTTTAATCCATGTGTCTACCTTCAAAATAAGCTTAATATAAGATAGAATATCAACCTTTGGATCTACCATAACACACAACCTTGTAAAGATCATCTTGGATTTTTCTCTAGTTGCTAGGTCAATTTGAATGATTTCACCAATGCTTTGAGCTATTCCTTTCAAGATGTCTTCCTACCAGTGGTGGAAGGGAAGACTTAGAAGCCTCACCCAAAGAGGAACTAGATTCACATTTTGGGTGTTTGGGTTGAAATCATGACCCCATTTACAAAGAAACATACCTCTTTTCCCATAGAACCAGGGGCCCCTACCCAAGATTCATTTCAAGTCCTCTTCGTAGTTCAACTTGATGATGCTAAAGTATTTTGGTATAGCCACTATCTCCATGGACCCCAATGGATTTTATTTCACCAAAGCCCAACGTCTAATGGAATCTATATCAGGTCTGCTTCCATGAAATTCGCTTACCATATTCCAAGAATCCTCATCGATAGCAATATCTGTCAGCTATTTTAGTAATATGAATATCATTGCCTTCAAAAGAGAGATTAAATAATATTTTCATTTTGCTAGAATTAAAAGCCTTTTCACTCACCTTAGCAAAATATCCTCTCAGGTTGAAAGAATATCCCATCCAATGGGACCCACCTAATTTGCCACCCGAATCAAGTACTACCGAGAGCACTGCATCACTGGTAATTGTTTCAATTTTATGTGAGTATGTAACATCTAAAAATATCGTAGAAACCACTTCGTGACTCTCTTCTATCTGATATTGAACAACACCCTACATTAAAACGCCCTCCAGAACTTGAATATGATCCTTTGAATACTCCTTTCCAACCACTTGATCCTTCTTTTAGTGTAATCATTAACCCTAAAAGAAATACTATTCAAGTATGTTCATTTGGATCTCGCACTCTCGAAAATAATTGAAGGGTTTGCGGTGGCTCAGTCCAAACAATGGAAGGCAAAATATAAATTTCATTGCAATTTTTAATAGCGAGAGTTGCCCTCCTTCGTACACCAGTAAATCTAACACAACACCACATTATATTATCGAATCAGTCAACTATATGCTCTAAAAAAAAATTAAAAACCAAAGAAAAAGTACTAGATCTTAAGAACAAATCCCTTTTACCTTTTCACTATTGAAAGTTACAAGGCGTGCTTCAGCATTCACCCTCACTCATCTCCGACTCGGTCGGTCCAGATTTCTGCAGATGGATGCAAATTTGCATCTTATTTAAGACTTTTTTTTTTTAAAGAAAATGAATAAAAGGGAAAACTAAGTTATTTCATTCATTTAAAAAAATATGTTAAGATTGTTTTTAGTAGATATTATCAACCAGCATCTGCCGCAAAATCAGTAATATATACATAAGTCTCGAAAGATACGTCCGTCACTCAACCAATTTACATATTTTTTTAGTGTTTTTATTAAAAAAAATAAGCTTTTTCATCCATTTAAAAATAAATAAATTATAGAGTATTGCTAATTGTTGTCTATGTATTATAATGTAGAGATAGGTTTTAAATGTCTTATTTCTATGTAGAGTATTGCTAATTGCTAACTGATTTCTCTATAGGATACTTCAAAGGTATTCTCAGTTTGAGAATGAAGCTCCTAAATTATAAAACTTATTATATTTTACATTATTTTAAAATTAATAGAATATAGCCTCTATACTTCTCTAGAACAAGCCATGCAAAACATAGGAAGCATAAAACGACATAGAATTCAGAGTTTCTTTAACAAGCAGAACTCTACGTTTTTTCTTCAAACATCTATGTTTTGGTTTTGCAAGCGAAAAGAACATGATAGGCGCCATTTTTTTGAGCGGGCAGTTTCATGGTTAGTTCGTTCCTCCTCTTGCGGGCTCTATAACTTTTGAACCAGTAGAAGACGTTGATGCCTTTGACGCAGCTGAGCTCACAAATGATTTGATGGATCTCCTCTCTTGTGGGACACTGGATCCCTCCATTGTAAAGGCTCACCAGTATTCTTAGCTGCTCTCTCGTTGGACGTCTTCTCTGACTTCTCTGCTACGGGATTGGACTCGGGGTTCCACTTTCACCTAGATCTAATCCTCCAATATTGGAGTATATGATTTCACTAGGACACCAACAATAAGAATCCAAGTCGTAGCATTGATCGACTCAACGCACTGTTAGGATACAATAATTTTTACCAATAATCATGAGCAATAAATCACATTAGATTTTTAGAAAGAAAAACTTAATCAAAATATTAAAACAATCTCACAAAATAAGAAAACACAATATGTAATGTGGTTCATCGAGTGTGGGCTACATCCACATGGAATATTTCAGTCCTTGTATTATCTTCCAAGCATCAAAGGATCCACCTACATCTACATCCAACCAGTGTAATCTTCCTCAATGGTTACATCGAGAATCCTCCTTACATCAGTCTCTCTCAATTGCATTTATTTGTAACAATCCAATTACAACAAATTCTACCTTGGAATTAACACCAAGGATAGATGCACCAATTATGCCATATTTTATTCCTAACTCGAGTGCAAAATTCTTTCTTGGAATTAACACCAAGGATAGATCCACCAACTATGCCATATTCTATTCCTAACTGGAGTGACGAATTTTGTATTTAGGCTCCATTCTTGTCAACTTCCCACTTGGAGACTAAATCCGCTACAACACCTTACAACATAGGACTGAAACATTCTCATCTTTCATATTACTGCTTAAGGCCAACCGAAGCAGAGTAAAAGCTCAACTTATCCCTTGTTACAACCTTGGTAAGCATATCAACATAATTTTGTAATGTATGAATCTTACCCAACATCAAAGAACCATCCTCCATTATTGAACGTATGAAGTGATATCTAAGTTGAATGTGCTTGGTCCTTGAGTGGAAAGTTGAGTTCTTAGCAAGGTGTATAGAACTTTGGCTATCACTCCATAATTTACCATCTTCTTGCACCTTACCCAACTCTTCCATCAATCTCTACAACCATATGAATTCTTTGCTTACCTCCGTAATAGCTACATATTTGGATTTTGTGATTGAAAGGACAACTACCTATTGTAGTTTGGAAATCCAACTAACCGTTGTTCCACCTATGATAAAGATGTACCCCATTGTGCTTCTTCCACCATCTAAGTTACCAAGCAAACAAATATCAGGACCTCAAAAATTCAAGCAATAAGTAGAAGTATATTTTAAATACTTGAATATCCATTTTACCGCTTACCAATGCCCTTTTCCTGGATTATTCATGAATCTACTTACCACTCCCATTGCTTGTGCTATATCCAATCTTGTGTAGACCATAACATACATTGAACTCCCAACTACGAAAGCTTAAGGAACCTTGGCCATGTGCTCTTGTTCCTTCAGTGTTTTGGGATACAAATATTTGGTGAGTTTAAAATGCTTTGCTAAGGGTGTAGTGACCGGTTTTGCATATGCATGTTAAACCTCTTTAGCATATATTTAATATACTCTTCTTGGGAAAAATTTAACATGTGTTTCTTCCTGTCTCGAGTAATCCTCATTCCAATAATATGCTTGGATGCACCTAGATCCTTCATGGCAAAAGAGTTTGCCAATTTTCTTTTTAGTTTATTAGTGTCCTGCATATTAGAACCTGTTATCAACATATCATCAACATACAGTAAAAGAATGAGGTAATTTTATTTTTTTATTTTTATGAAATACACACAATGGTCAGATTGGCATCTCATAAACTCTTGATCAACCATAAACTTGTCAAATTTTAAGTACCATTATCTAGGAGCCATTTTAAGGCCATATAGACTATTTTTCAATTTACACATAAGATCTTTCTTACCTTTAAATAGATATCCCTCTGGTTGGTGCATATAGATCTCTTATTCTAAGTCACCATGAAGAAAAGCAGTTTTAACACCTAATTTTTCCAAATGTAAATTTTCTACAACCACCAAACTTAATATAGTATGAATGGAAGTCATCTTCATATTCAGAGAAAAGTTTTCTTCGAAATATATACATTTTTTCTATGCAAATCCTTTGACGACAAGCCTTACCTTGTACCATTTTTTGCCTTCTCCTTCCTCCTTCACTCTATAAATCCACTTATTGTATAAATATTTCTTTCTAGAAGGTAGCTCAACCAAATCCCAAGTTTGGTTGTGGATAAGTGAATTTGTTTCCACATTCATAGCAAGCTCCCACTTCTTGTTGGTTTCTACCTACATTACTTCCTCAAAACATTTCAGATCACCAACATCAGTATACAAAACATAATCAGAGAAACATTGAGAAATTCTACTTGTCCCTAGTAGATCTTCTAAAAACACTTGTAGGATATTGAGCTGCTTGTTGCTACTATTGTTAAACATTTTGATTTTCTACCACTTTTAGAGTTACATTTTCTGTGTGGTCATCAAGCTTTATGTATTCAATGTTTACCTTTTCTTGTTTCTTTCTCTGCAACTAATATTTATACAAGCTCTTTTCATTAAATATGATATAACTATTCCTGATGATAACATTATCCCATAATTTATATTCTAAACTATCAATCCCATATCCAATAAAATAACATTTATGAAACTTAGCTTCTAACTTTTCCCTATTTTCTTTTTCAATGTGCATAAAATCCTCACACACAAATATCTTAAGAAAAGAATAATTGATAGTTTTACCTGTCCAAGCCTCTTTCATAATCCCACCATCCAAAGTAGTAGATGGTTCCCTGTTGATTAAATACACAGCAGTGTCATCAACATTATTCCATAAATATAAAGGTAAACTTGCATGCAATCTTAAGCACCTAGCACACTCTATTATTGTCCTATTCATTCTATCTGAAACTCCATTCTCTTAAGGTGTCCTTGGAGTCACATTTATTCTCCTGATTTTGTTGAGTGAACAATAATTGTTAAAATTGTTGTTGCAGTACTCTCCACCATTATCTGATTTGGGAAATTTTACCTTGTTAACTATCTTATTTTCCACTAAGGCTTTCTATTTCTAAAAGGTGTCAAGAATATCAAATTTATTCCTTATACAGTAAACCCATGTTTTCTTTGTAGTATCATCTATGAAAGTTACAAAGTAATTGGAATCATCAAGAGAAGTTACCTGATCTGGGCCCCAAACATCTGTGTGGACAAGCTCCAATTTTTCTTTCTTCTTCTTTTCAAACTTGAGGAATCTCATGCTCTTCTACTTTCCATAGATACAGTATTCACAAAATCCCAAGTCAACTTGTTTCAATTTTTGCAGTAACTTCCTTGAGTGTAGAATTTTCATACCTTTCTCACTCATATGATCCAATCTATGGTACCACAATGCTACTCTGCTCCTGTAGCACCTATGTCCATGGTGCATTTAGATGTATTAATAATAAAATATAGAGTACCAACCATCTTACCTTTAGCTACAACCATAGAACCTCTGGTCACTTTCTAAGAGTGATCACCAAATACAGTAGTGTAACCCTTACTATCAAGTTTGTTTGTCAAAATAAGATTTCTCTTCAAATCCTAAATGTGCCTAACTTCATTAACCATCCATTTAATCACATAAGGTAATTTCATCTTGATATTTCCCATACCCACAATTTTGCATGGATGATCATCACATTATAATACCTACCAAAATCTCCCTGGACATATTCTATAAAATAATATTTGTGAGAAGTGACATGGAAAAAAGTACCAAAATCAATAACCCAATAATCATTACTTTTATCAAGAGATAAAATTAATGCATCTTGTAAAATTTTACCAGCAATATTATCTTCTTTATTATTACCTCTATTCTCATCATCTCTTTTTCCATCATTTTTTTTATTCCAAATTTCCTTCTTTAGGTGGCCTTTCTTCCTACAATAACAACACTCCATTTTTCCTTTTCCTTTCGATTTGGATCTTCCTCTTGATTTAGCTGGATTTGGAATCTTACCTCTTTCCCTCTATTTTACTTTGTTCTCAATAGTTAGAGCTATTCTTGATGATGATGCTTCACCCGAGATTTTTCTCCTCATACCCTTACTTAGAATGATATGTACAACATCATAAAATACCAACTTGTTAGAACTTGAAGCAGAATTGCTCATGAACATTACCAAGTTGTTATAGCTCTCTCACAATGAGCACAAAATCAACAAGGCCTTGACTTCATCATCAAAATATAAACCCACTAAACTCAATTGATTAGTAACAATATTAAATATATTCAAGTGATCCTAAATAGAGTCTCCTTCACTCACTTGCATATTAAATAAATTTTTATGAGAAAAACTTTAATAGAAGTAGAGGAATTTTCATACAACCTGGCTAATGCATCCACGAAACCTTTTGTAGTCTTCTCTTTGGATATATTGAAGGCAACAGTGCTTGCTAAGAACAACCTCACCATTCCCAATGTCTTTATTTCTAATAGAGACCACTCATCATCAGACATTGTAGTTGGTTTCTTTGTCTTACCTTCTAGAGGTAGATATAGGTCCTTCTAATAGAGATAATATCCTATCTATATTTTCCAGAGTTGGAAATTATGGCCATTAAATTTTCCACTTTGAACTTCAAATATTCTGCCATTTCTCCCACTAAATGTAGAAACCCTTATGTCAAGTACCTAAAAAAAAACATCGCTCTGATACTAGTTGTTAGAATTCAATTATTTTTACCAATAATTAGGAGAAATAAATCACATATGATTTTTAGAAGAAAAACTTAATCAAAATAGTAAAACAATCTCACACAACAAGAGAACACAAGATGTAACATGGTTCACCCAGTGTGGGCTACATCCATGGAGAATATTTCAGTCCTTCTATTATCTTCCAAGCACCAAAGGGATCCACCTACAGATAATTTTTGTAATCTTCGTTAATATTTACACCCATAATCCTCCTTACATCTGTCTCTCTCAATTGCACTTATATGTAACAATCCAATTACAATAATTTTTTTCTTGGAATTAACACCAAGGATAGATCGACCAATTATGCCATATTCTATTCCTAACTCAAGTGATGAATTCTACCTTGGAATTAATACCAAGGATAGATTCACCAATTATAACACATTCTATTCCTAATTGGAGTGATGAATTATATCTTGGAAATAACACCAAGGATAGATCCACCAATTATACCACATTCTATTGCTAACTAGAGTGACAATTTCTATCTTTAGGCTCCATTATTATCACACACAATTATAGCTGAACATAGGTGGAAGGTTGGGTTAGCTAGAAAAAGCGATATGGATATCCCAGATTACGAGGGAAAGCAAAGTGTACATTGTATCTGTGGCACAAGTCTTGGCTCCATTATTATAAGGTTGGACTAGAGATCATCTTGGAATTTTAAATTAGTTATAAGATGATTTAAACTTTGAGATAATATAAGTTAAGATATTATAGGTTATATGAGATTATTTTTAAATATGTTAAAATTTATATGAGATTAGTTTATGTTTTTTATAATTATATAAAAATATTTTGTTATATAATTATTAAAATATAATGTACAACACTAATTTTTACAAGATTTAAAATAAAAACCTTTATGTAAAATTTTATAATCTTCACTATTAAATTGCATATAAAATAAAAATATTATGTTTACCATTTGAACGCATAAAACTATAGAACAATGAAAACATGAAAAAATAAAATATAAAAAACTATTATTTTAATAAATTTTATTTGTGTTTTATTATATTAAAATAATTTAATTTAAGATTAAATTTATAGTCAAACTTCAATAATTAAAATTTTGAACTTCAAGGTTAAAGTTTTTCCATACCTATCAGATACACACAGCTCAAGATACTTGACCTTTTGTACATGATGGCTACGAGTCCCTGTAGCAAGTACGTAGTGATGCCATTGTAGAGAAGAAATATTTAAGTTGAAATAAGGCTTCGACAGAATAAGATATCCATTAATAGATTCCCTCTATGATGTGCAAAGTCCTCCAATAAATTGGAGGAAAGTTAGGTATTATTTGTCTATCTTAGTTGTACTTCAATTTTGAACATGGTTTGAGCACCGCGGTTTTCTATCGCATCTTTTTAGTGAAAAACATCTCATATATAGAAGGCAAATATTGATGTAAGTATCTAGAAAATTAAATACATTGTCACACAATTTACTGAAGGTTAGAGATTGTATGTAACCATCCTCCTTACATGATTAATGAAAAAGAATAAAATATGTAAATATTTACCTTTTCTTGTAATACAAGGTATTTTCGATAGCTTCTATGAGTGCAAGTCAGTCGTAGGAAGGCAATGAAGGGAAGCAATTCAGTGGAAAATATAAAAAGGGAAAGTGATGATTCGAATCGTGATCACATGGACACTTGTATTTGCATATCATTTAGGTGCATTATTGCGTGAGTTAAATTGGTTTTAATGTTGTATGTAGGCCATGAATAAGAAATGTTTTGTGGTGGTGATGAGGATGGGAGCCACTAGTTTGAAAAGGAATATGGTTGTTTGCTTTTATGCTTGTGTGCATATGTCTATTTTATGAAATATTTTATTGATGGTTTGTGTGATTAAAGGTGCTAAAGAAGATGTTTTAGTTTCAAGATTTACCTTTAAATGGATTGAACAAATATTTGAAAATGTTTACCTTTATATATTTAAGATTCTTGAGAAAGGTGATTTTTATAAAGTAAAAGAAATGTAAGGAAGATAATTATTTTATCCCTTACCTTTTAAAAGAAAAATAAATGTTATGGAAATGTATGATGGTTGTGTTGATCCATATATATTTTTATATTTAATATATATCTGTGTGTGTGTGTAGTGATTAAAGGATAAAGGGAAGTGAGGCTCCATGCATAATTTTTATGGAGGATGGCATGCACAAAACGATAGTTGAAGCTTCCTCCACATAGAACATAGTGCTTTCCTAATCTTACTGCTTTGTGGAAGGTCAAAAATATTTTATTTCTCATTGCTTGATATTTTTGTTGAAATTCGAAAACGAATAATTCTTGTTTAAAACTTCAGAAGATGAGGAACTTCGTGCTAGTGGAACGTACATGACTATTATTATTTTTTATAGCTATGGTGCTATACTAGAAATATGGAAAATATCTATAATGAATCATTAAGTGAATTCAGTTGAGGACGTGATGAAGAAAAAAAGAAAGAATGAAAAAAAAAAAAAAAGGAAGGGAAAAATTTTTTGGGACGAGTGGGTGGTGACGGAAAGAAGGAAATTTTTAGAGGAGAAAAACACTACTAGTTGGGAAGTGTATATACAGGTTGGTAATACTATTTCCTACTATGTGGGTGATACTATTAGAATTCATTTTTACAATTAAATGAGCCACTAGCGTGTGAAATTGAAACTTCTAGTTTGTGAAAGTGGAACTCCTAGGATGAATGTGTTGCTCTATGAAATAAAATTTATGTTAAATAGATTATGTGAGCATAGAATGGTTTGTTAATTCATTGTCACGAATGTTGAGAATGATGGCAATGGAAAAATTTTCTTTTCTATTCGAAATCCTAGTTTTTTAGTAACATATTGCTTGCCCTATGTGTATTATATTGAGTACAATGGATATCTGGAGTGGGTTGGTTGTTGTAGTCTAATTAAATGATTTTTTAAAGTAAATATTGTAAAAAATGATATGACATTGTAGTGTAGTGTGCAGTTGAAAGAATGTGAAATGTTAAACCTTGCTTTGAATGAATTAAAAATATAGTTGGTGTTACTTTAAAAACAAATGTACCAAAAAAAATTGTGTTAATATTGTGTGAGGGGATTAGTGAAGCCCAATGTATTTCTGAGTGAATTTTTCTTAAATTTAGGATGCATGTTAGCTGCATGCATATGTTTTAAGCCATATCTGATCCCCGATGGCTTCGTTCATATTCTATCACAAGTATTGATACTGCAAGGAACAATGGACATCATGAAGAAGTCTCGTACGTAGGTTGGTAGTTGGAAACCACACCATGGAGGCAGTGAAACTTAAATATATGAACAAAATTCTTTTTGGACAAACAAGCTATAATTTTTGTATAGAATTCCACTTGATAGGAGTTTGCATAGCTAGCTATTGCATTACATCAATATCACCCATCTTGTGATGCAAAGCATTTTTTAAAATAAACAATGTAAAACAAGAATATCTCTTTTATATATATGGAAAGAAACTAGATGCAGAGTCCTTCGTATCATTGAAATCTTCTATGTATTGATACATAATGTATTGTGGTAGTATTTATTAATTGATAATGCTTGAAGATGTGTTTATGTTTATGTTCCAGAACAATTTACTCTCTTAATAAGTAATCCACATATTGCTTTATGAAGTTGTGTTATCTTACCTTTCTTATCTCCTTGATATTGTTCAAATTTTGTATGGGAAAAACTTTAGAATTTGTTTTATTATGAAACTAAAATAGAATAAAATGCCAAGTAGGTAATGAATACCCAAGGATGTTGTGTATATGTTTTCCTTTAGTAGTTTAGCTGGTGACGCTGGGTATGGGTATCTACTTGAATTTGGCCATGTTTTAAATTATATTAAATAAGAAGCTCTTAGGTGTGTAGAAAACAATATGTTGTACTTTAGCTAAGCATATCTATCTTTTAGTAAGAGAGAATAATTTTATGATTGAAGTCAACTTGTTCTAAAAAACCTGAGGAAAGTGATAGCAACCATGGATATCTGAAATGTCTTATTTGTTATAATCATAACTATCGTATAATTAAGGGCAAATCTAAAACTTAGGAAAATAATAATGAGGTAATACCAATATAGGTTAACCTAAAAACTTATTACGACAAATGGATGTTAAATGAAGAATCGAGTCTTTTAGAAATATTGGATCTAAACTTTAATTAGATATTCATTTGGGTAAATTGAAGTATAGGTAGGCACAAAATTAATTCAAGTTAACTTTCGATTGATGGGAATGGTAAATAAAATAATTGGTCAGGTCAGAAGGAAAAGTGTTATGGGATACATTTTCTAGGCTGGATCCGAAGTGCACTGTGATAAATACCTTACTAGTCAAACTTTTCCAAAAATGGTCATAGGGTTTGGTATGGGATAAACCTATGTGAGTTGTGATGGTATTGAGTATTTAAAACAAATATCCAAGGAAGGACACAGTGCTAACTACTTCCAAGAATACCATTAAGTCACAAAGGTATGATTACGTTGATCACTTCCACATTGGGTATAAACTAGTTGACTAGTTCATTGAAGTTACAGTGTGTGAAGTTTAGGTAAAGAAAGTGTTCCCCTATAGGTGTTATGGGCCCTAGAGGATAACCCTCACTATGGTTCGGTCCTCATGTTGGTATATGTAGAAATGAAATAACCATTACCACTGAATGTCATGTTGACGGGATATAGTTGATCTCGTCCACTTGGGATACTGGTTGTAGTAGTATTGAACCCAAAAGTAGTATGTTGTGCCTGTGTTAGACTATTTGTATATGTGAAAAGATAAAAGGGATGATTTACGATATTTTTAACTTTATGATCAAACATGTTTGATAGGAAAACATTGATAGTCAGAGTAGTAAAACCTTTAAAAAAATTATTGGATTCTGATTGTTATTTTATTGGGCAACTAGGTGAGTGGGTTGTTACATATGGTATCAGAGTAGAATTGATTCTAAAGCTATAGAAATATGTGTGTAAAATAGAATAGTTTTCAAAAACTAATTTACTACCTATTTCAATTAACATACAAATAGCATGAACGTTGCGAGGTGGGTCCTCAAGAAATCCTATAAGAGGTAGGGAGAAGGAAATCATCGAAAGACCTATAAGGGGACCATGCACAAATTTAAGGAAAGAAGGTACTCAATGTGAAAGGAGGTAGAAAAGGGTTCATGGGATTCCTCTGAATGAAACTAGTGAAGAAGGTGGAAACCTTGCAAATATGGTTAAATTATTTTAAGTACAAATGGAAAATTGAAGGGAATATATGGCCCAATAGAAAACTCATATGGCTCAGCAACAGGAACTCTTGCCCAGCAATAGCGAGTCATAGAGGACTTAGCTAGGGGAAGGGAAACTAGATTACGTAGGATAGTGGATGTGCTAAGGGAACCTGAGGGATCCAAAATTGGAAGGGTAAGAGTGAGTAAGGAATTGTCTAGAAATTTATAGAAAATTATAATAACAAAGTTTAACAGAAGGGATGATGGAGAGTCAGTTGAAAATTGGTTAAGTGAATTAAAGTCCTAATTTTATCTGGTGGTTCTATATTTTGAATCTAAAATTACCTTGGAAGTTATAAATATTATTGAAATTTCTTTGGACTGGTGGAAATCATACAAGAAAAGGCATGAGGTAGAGGCTATTGACCTCGAGTGGAAGGAGTTCATTAAAAAATTTAGGGATTTGTTCTTGACGAGACAATATTATGTGGAAAATTTTGGGGAATTTTCAAACTTGAGGCAAGAAAATATGTTGTTTTGAGAATATCACAAAAATTTCATACAATTTTTGAAGTATGAAACTCAATATGAAAGCAATGAGGAAATGAAAACTCAAAAATTCATTCTAGGATTACATCCTAGAATTATGACAGTGGTAAATATGCATAATCCCATAAATTTATCTTTTGCTTTTGATTTAGCAAGTAAGAGGAAGCTAATAAAGAAATGAGAAAAGTATATTTCAATTAACAAAATCTATCTAAAAATGGAAAATAAGATCTTAGAAAATGGAAAAGTGTTGGTTTCATAAAATAGGAAAAGAAACAAAATAAGAAACCTAAAGGGGGATATCAGAGTAAGCAAGGTGGAAAAAAATAAATATAGTTACCAAGGTGGTAAATTCAAGAAATATGTTAAAGAGTTTCCCAAAAGACATGACCATAAAATAATATGCCAAGGGAAAGGTAACCTACATCCATGAATAGAAATGAAAACAACAATAGAGGCAATAGAGCTCAATCAAGTAGATGTTGGGTGTACAAAGGGGCTCATTATACCAAAAAATATCCCCACAAAGTTGATCTACCATCAAAGGCTCCAGAAGAAGCCAACCACAGGATTTATGTAGCTATAGGTAATTCTGAACTCAATGGATAAATTACTCCTTTCTTATTAAATGGTAATTTTTTGGTAAAAATATGAAAATTTTGATTGATAGTGGGTCAACTGATAGTTTTATATCAACTATAGTAATGACGAGTTTCACCTATTAGACCTAGATTCTTGGAAAGTGGTTGGAGGGTAGAGTATGGATCAAGGTAAACTCACCATGTTAACTAGTGTCTCTTTGATTCCCACATTGTTTTGCCACAAGGAATGATCAACTTGGATCTATATGTGACACCTTTGCATACGTTTGACAATATATTGGGAGTTGATTAGTTAAAAGTGCTCAAGGCCCTTTTGAACTTTGAAGAAAGGTGGGTGAAATTTGTGGATTAATCTACTCAAATGATTAGAATTAATTATGGGTGAAAAGAAGTAAAACCACATATATTTTTCGTAATTCAACTTAAAAATATTATTAAGAAAAAGGGTATGGTCTTCATAGTGAAGATGAATAAGAGAGAAGAGTATGAGAAGGATTCTAACCTCTTTCATAAATATCCTATGAAAGATGCATTGAAGGATGTATTTCCTAAGGAACTACCAGGGTTACATCCTCAGAGAGAATTTGATTTTTCAATTGAGTTATTACCAAATGCAGCACCAATTGCAAGGTCACCTTACAAGATGACTCCTATAGAGCTGCAAGAGTTAAAATGCAACTGCAAGATATGCTTGAAAAGGGATTAATCAAACCTAGTGTGTCATCCTAGGAAGCTTCTATTATTTTTGTTAAAAAGAAAGACAGTACCATAAGAATATGCATATACTATAGAATGTTGAATAAGGTTACTATCAAAAATAAGTATTTTTTACTAAGTATTGATGATTTATTTGATCAACTAAGAGGAGTAGCCATATTTTCAAAAATATATTTGAGATTTGGATATCATCAATTAAGAATTGGGAAGAAGATACTTCTAAAACATAATTTAGAACAAGGTATGGGTATTTTTAGTTTATAGTATTACCTTTTGGGTTAAGCAATGCCCCAACCACATTCATGAACAACATGTTTAGAGAATAGTTGGATAAGTTTTTACTAGTATTTTTGGATGACATTTTGGTTTATTTAAAAAATAATGAACAGCATGATCAACGCTTGAGAACAGTGCTCAGGATTCTTAGAGAGAATCAATTGTTTGGAAAAATTTCGAAGTATGAGTTTTATACTCCACAAGTGCAATATCTTGGACATATTGTCTCTGTTGAAGGAATTGTAGTAGGCCCTAAGAAAATAGAGGTAATCATTGATTGGCCATCTCCTACTAATTTCATAGAGGTACGAAGTTTTATGGGACTTGCAGGATATTATAGGTGATTTGTCAACCGATTTTTGAGAATTGCCCAACCTATTACAAACCTTCAAATAAAAGGGAAAATATTCAAGTGGATGAAGTAGTGTGAGGAGGCTCTTCAAGTTTTGAAAGAGGATTTGATGACTGTACCTATCCTGCAATTACCTGATCCTAATAAAAACTTCGCATTTTGTACAGATGCATCGATCGAAGGGTTAGGAGGGATTTTGACCAAAGGTGATGTAGTGATTTCTTATGAGTCTAATAAACTCAAGGGGCACAAATTCAATTATACCACTCATGATTTAGAGTTGGAAGTGGTGGTACATGCTCTAAAATTTTGGTGACACTACCTTCTAGGAAAACCATTTGAGTTAAAGACAGACCATCGAAATCTAAAGTATATATTAACTCAACCCTTATTAAATGTTGAAGAATGACATTAGCTAGAATTTTTAGTGGAATATGATTTTGTTATTGATTATATTAAGGGAAAATATAATACAGTTGTTGATGCTTTGAGTCGAAGAGGATATATAACCACAATGGAAAAATACCAATATGATCTATTAGATCAAATTAAGATATGGTAAGGAAAAGATAACTTTTCCAATCATGTATAGGAGCATATGGATAGAAAGCAGATAAGGATATAGATTATGCTTTTAGGGATGATCTACTTTATTTCAATAATACGTTGGTGGTACCCAACTTGAGAGGATTGAGTGAAACAATCCTTGGGGAGGCGCATAACACTCCCTGCTCTGTGCATATAGGAAGTGTAAATATGTGAGAGAATCTAAAGAAAAAATATTTTTGGGCTGGTATGAAAAAATATATTACCAATTATGTGTCCAAATGCTTGGAATATCAAAAGGTGGAAGTGGAAAACCTGCATCTAGTAGGAATACTATATCCACATGAGGTACCCACATCGAAATGGAAAGTAGTTTCGATGGATTTTATTACGGGATTGCCTAAAACAAGATTTAGGCATGATGTAATTCTAATAATTGTGGATAAGTTAACTAAATTTAGACATATTATACATGGTAATGTGTAATATGATGCAATTGTTGTAGAAAATAAGTTTACCAGGGAAGTGGTAAGACTTTACGACTTTCTAGGAGTTATAATATCTGATAGAGACTCTTGTTTCACTTCTAAATTTTGGAAAACATCACATCGAGCATTAGGGACCAAAATGAATATCAGTACTGCTTATCACCCAGAAACATATGGACATACGAAAGTTGTGAACCAAGTGCTTGAGAATATGTTGTGAATGTATTGCATGGATCAACATACTAAGTGGGAAGACTAATTATATCTAGTAGAGTTTACATATAACAATAGTTACTATGCTTCACTAGGTATGGCACCCTTCAAAGTCCTATATGGGATAAGGTGTAAAATTACCTTATATTACGATAATCTAGAGGATCGAGTAGTGATCGACTCAAAATGGTATAAGAAATGGAAGAGCAATTGAAAAGAATTTAGTAGAAGCTAAAAGAGACCATAAATTACTAGAAGAGCTACATGGACCTCAAAATAACACCGATGGAATACTCAGTGGAAGATCGAGTATTCTTAAGGGTAAAGCCAACAAAAAGTTCAACCAAATCTTCCAAACTTGACTCTCAATATGTGGGTCCATTTGATATCATAGATAAGATAAGCCTTGTTGCATACAGATTAGCTCTAACGCCAAGCTTATCCAAGATCCATAATGTCTTTCATGTGTCTCTCATTATAAAATATATTTTTAATCCTACTCATGTTTTGGATGTTTCCAATATATAGATGTTTGATCCATTAAGGATTGAGGTCTGACCTATTCACCTTCTTGGTTATTGAACCAAGAATTTGAGAAAATAAAATATAGAGCAATATCGAATACAATGGGACCGCTAATCAGACCAAAATTCTACATGGGAAGATGTAGCAGATATGTAGTGGTAATTTCCTTATTTTTTTGAGTATATAGAGACTCATTCATAAACTATTATAAATTTTGAGATATGTATATAAAACAGGTTTGTTAAGTTACTGGGTAGAGTAGCCTATGAATGTTTTGGTATTGCTACGATATATATTTTATACTTCAATGGAAATATGTATTTGACTTCCTTTACGAAATACTCAATGATGTGATTATATGTTGATCATAAATAAAATGATGTGTTTATATTTATGATGGTAAATGTATTCGCAATACTTGGGATTAAATGGAAAGTGAAATTTGATTTAGTGGTATTGCATATAAGCAGAAGTTAAAGAATGTTCATAATTTTTTCTTTTACTTCACTTAGCTTTAAAAATAGATAATATTTGTATCACTAGCGGGGGAGGATGTAATGATCCTCCTTGCACGATTAATGAAAAAGAATAAAATATGTAAATATTTACCTTTTCTTGTGAGACAAGGTCTTGCTGATAGCTTCTATGAGTGCAGGTCAGTCACAGGAAGGCAATGAAGGGAAGCAAGTCAGTGTAAAATATAAAAAGAGAAAGTGATGATTTGGCTCGCTATTACTGCTTTGTGGAAGGTGAAAAATATTTTATTTCTTGTTGCTTACTATTTTTTTTGAACTTCAAAAAAGAATAATTCTTGTTTGAAACTTCATAACATGAGGAACTCCATGCTAGTGGAATGTATGTGATTATTATTATTATTATTGATAGATATGATGGTATGTTGGGAATATGGGAAATATACATTATAAATCATTAAGTAAATTTAGTTGAGGATGAGACAAAGGAAAAAATAAATAAGGAATAGCTAAAAGAAAATAGAAGGGAAAAAGTTTTTGGGACGAGCGGATTGTGATAGAAAGGAGATTTTAGAGTAGAGAACCACTACTTGTCGGGAATCATATATACAATTTGGTAATACTATTCCTTACTATGTGGAGGATACTATTAATTCTTTTTATGATTAAATGAGCCACTAGTGTGTGAAAACAAAACTTCTCATTTGTGAAAGTGGAACTATTGGGGTGAATGTGTTGTTATATGAAAGAAAATTTGTGTTAAATAGATTATGTGAGAATATAATGGTTTGTTAATTCACTATCATTAATGATGAGAATTATGGCAATGGAAAACTTTGTATATTCACTTCATTTTCCACTTCCTGTTTTTATATTTTCAACTGACTTGCTTCCCTTCATTGCCTTCCTGCGATTGACCTGCACTTATAGAAGCTATCAACAGTACCTTGTCTCACAAGAAAAGGTAATATTTACATATTTTATTCTTTTTTATTAATTATACGGGGAGGTTCGTTACATCCTTCCCCTCTAGTGATAAACACAGTCCCTATGTTTAAAGCTAAGTGAAGTAAAAAAAAAAAACATATGAACATTCTTTAACTTCTACTTATATGCAATAACACTAAGTCAAATTTATCTTTTCCATTTAATCCCACGTATTGCGAGTACATTTACCATCATAAATATAAACACATCATTTTATTTATGATCACCATATAATAACATCATTGAGTTTGTCATAGCATTACAAAAATATTCATAGGCTAATCTACCCAGTAACTTAATAAACATGTTTGATACACATATCTCAAAATTTATAAAATTTTATAAATGAGTCTCTATATACTCAAAAAAATAAGGAAATTACCGCTGCAATATCGAATACAATGGAACCACTAATCAAACTAAAATGCTATATATATATATATATATATATATATATATATATATATATATATATATATATATATAGTTGTGGTGAATAAAAGATAAAGGGAAGTGAGGCTCCACACATGGTTTTGATGGCGAATGGTGTGTATGGAATGACAATAGAAAATTCCTCCACGTAAAGCATAGTGCTTTCCTAATCTTACTGCTTTATGGAACGTGAAAAATATTTTATTTCTCATTACTTGCTAATTTGGTTGAACTTCAAAAAAGAATAATTCTTGTTTGAAACTTCATAAGATGAGGAACTCCATGCTAGTGGAATGTACGTGATTATTATTATTGTTGATAGCTATGGTGGTATGCTAGTAATATGGAAAATATACATTATAAATCATTAAGTACATTCAATTGAGGATGAGACGAAGAAAAAAAGAAAGAAGGCACAACTAAAAAAATGGAAAGGAAAGAGTATTTGGGATGAGCGGGTTGAGATGGAAAGAAGGATATTTTTAGAGTAGGGAATCACTACTGGTTGGGAAGCATATATACATGTTGGTAATACTATTCCTGACTATGTGGAGGATACTATTAGAATTATGTTTTACTATTAAATGAGCCACTAGTGTGTGAAAATTAAACTTCTTGTTTGTGAAAGTGGAACTACTGGGGTGAATGTGTTGTTCTATGAAAGAAAATTTATATTAAATAGAATATCTGAGCATAGAATGATTTTTTAATTCATTGTCTCGAATACTGAGAATTATGGCAATGGAAAACTTTACTTTTCTATTCAAAATCCTAGTTGTTTGGTAACATATTTCTTGTCATGTGTGTATTATATTGAGTGCAATAGATAATTGCAATGGGCTGGTTGCTGCAGTATAATAAAATGATTTTTAAAATAAAATATTGTAGAAACTACCATGATGTCGTAGCGTAGTATGAACTTGAAAAAATGCGAAATGTTAAGCCTTGCTTTGAAAGAATTGGAAATATATCATGGTGTTACTTTAAGGAGAAATGTAACGAAAACTTTTGTGTTAATATCATGTGAGGGGATTAGTGAAGCCCAATGCATTTTTGTGTCAATTTTTCTAAAATTTAGAATGCATGATAGCTACATGAATATGTTTTGAGTCGTATCTGATCCTCGATGGCTTCATTTGGATTCTAGCATGAGTATTGAGATTGCAAGGAGCAATGGGTTTCGTGAAGAAGTCTCATATGTAGGCTGGCAATTAGAAACCACACTGTGAAGGTAATGAAACTTAAATATATGGACACAATTATTTCTAGAAAAACAAGCTATAATTATTGTATAGAAGTCCACTTGATAGTAGTTTGCATAACTGGTTATTGCATTGTAGTAATAGTGTGCATCTTGTGATGCAAAGCATGTTGTAAAATAAACAGTGTAAAATGATAATATCTCTTTTATATATGGAAAGAAACAAGATGTATTCATAGGGTTTGGTATGGGATAAACCTCTATGAGTTGTGATGGTATTGAGTAATGAATACAATTTATGAGGAAGAACATGGTGCTAACTGCTTTCGAGGAAAGGGAAATACCAGTTAGTCACAAAGGCATGATTACATTGATCACTTCCACATTAGGTATAAACTAGCCAACTAGTTAATCGAAATTATAGTGTGTGAAGGTTAGGGAAAGAAAGTGTTTCCATCTAGGTGTTAGGGACCCTAGAGTATAACCCTCACCATGGTTTGGTCCTCCTGTTGGTATATGCAAATGATAAATGAGATAGTCGTTACCACTGAATGGTATGTTCACAAGATGTAGTTGATCTCGTCCACTTGGGAGACTGGATGTAGTAGTATTGAACCTAAAAGTGGTATGTTGTATCTGTGTTATACTATTTGTAATTGTCAAAATATAAAAGGGATGATTTTTGATGTTGTTAAATTTATGATCAATTTTTTTTTATAGGAAAACATTGATAGTCAGAGTAGTAAAACCTTTTAAAAAAATTATTGGATTCTGACTATTCTTTTATCGGGCAACCAGGTAATTGGGTTGTTTCATTGTAAAAATAATGTGTCTGGGGTTTAAATTTCAAATAAAGTATTACAGTTATAGGGATTCAAAATGGTCTAAACTAGAATATAATAGTATTATAATAAATTGATATTTATATATGTAATTTTAAACTAAACTTAATTTAGGTTAAAGAGAGGAATTTAATCTGAGTGTTAGTTGTTAAAATTTAATGTTAAATTAATTATTCTTTATATTTAAATTTTAAAAGCAGATAAATTTAACCTTAGTTTAGTTGTGAAACTTTTACCTTCAAACTAAATATTTTACACCTTATACAATATTTTTTAAAGTTCACTTATAAAATTAAAATTAGAACCTTAAATTTATGATATGAAATAATTGACTTCTAAATATTTATTCTAAAAATCATGAACAAGACTCCCTCTCTCTCTCTCTCTCTCTCTCTATATATATATATATATATATATATATATATATATATATATATATATATGATATTAGTAAACCATTTTTTTTGAAAGGGCGAAAGCTATTTTACAAGTTTAGATTGGTTTATCTAGTCTTACATACTATTTTTTCTCAATTGTCCAAATTTTAATACATTTTGGTGCATTAGATCTTCAATTTATTGTAGCACAAAAACACCACAAAATACCATGATGGACCACCATTGTGAATTTTTTAACTCAATTTTATTTATGTATTCCAATACACTTCTCGGATAATTATTATTGGTGCACTCAATTGCTTAATAAACCAATGCAAGTTTAGGTATACCTTTGGAATAATGTATTGCTTAGATGAGAATGAAACCATGTAAAGCTTGATAAAATCAACTTACAAAAAAATAATTGTCTTCCTTGCATGTTACGACCCCATCCTAGTACTATGATGTAATATTCCTTGTTCAATATGGGGAACACCTATAGTAATATTTTGTAATGTTTTGTAAACATGGGGAACACCCATGATAATATTTTGAAATATTTTGTAATAGTTGTGGCTCTAGAAGTGCCTAGAAAAGTGGTGCCATTATATGTAACTATTATCAAGAATATAACTATTTTGTAGGTAGGAGATTCTAGCTCGGGTGATATTTTGCATGTAAGCCAACCTTGAGAGTTAGGTGGTAGATGAAGTCTTTAAACATACAAGGAGTAAAAATGTATGTATATTTTTTCATACTTGAATGAAAGTATTGAAGGACATTGCTCCCTCAAAGTAGCTTGTGATTCTTTGTTAATTGTGAGATTGTTCGTTTCTGCATTTATATTCATAGTTGTGTTGTGAGATTTTATGTTTATTTACAATAGTTATGTGAGTGTGCTTATTTTTAATAGTAGGTTATTAAAAAGGCGTATCAAGGTGTTTTCTAGGGTTGTTTTTTATTGCAACTATGACATCGATAATACCTGCCATTCTGATTGTTAAGTATAAGACTTTATGTTATATTTTGCTAGTTATCCTTATTTAAAAAAATCTAGCCTCTATTTTTTTACAATAGTTATTTAGGCTAGAAACCATGTTTCAAGGGTTTTAAATTATCACAAAGGAGCTATCATTATTGGCTAAGGTAGATTGCATGTAAAGCATCTAGTGAAGTGAGATACAATCAAGCTCCAATACCTAGGCCTCAAACAACACCATCTATGGAATTGAGCTATCATTTATCTTCAGATATTTAAGGAGAACCCCTAGTATTAAGAAATATCTTTAGCCCTTAGAAATATTTTTGGCTTTGTATTCTCCATAGTGCACCTAACACAACATCTAGGAATATTACCCTTCCATACTAATAGAGAGGTAGGTAGTGTGCTCAAGGGTATGTGTGGAATCCTCCTTAATTAGTGGCCTAAAATATTGGTCTAAGAACTATCATTTGTCACTACGGTATAAAAGAGGGCCTATGGGAAATATATACACCTTGGCTTAGCAAAACTTGTTATGTTGAATATCAACCTAAAACAAAAATATCCATAAGTTTTGTTAAATCTTGAACTTGTGTCATAACCTAGTTATAAAAACTAAGCATACGAAGAAGACATCCCTATCCAAGAATTCCTACATGTAAAATAAACACAATTTATTTTACAAAAGAATATAATAGGTGGGAAAAAACCTTAAAAGTTAAAATAGTAGGAACAAAGGGAGTCAATGTTAGTAACAGTCAATACATTCCATTAGTAATAGTTACTATAGGGTCATTAGTTTTCAGTGTCAAAATAGTTATCTATGACAGTCAGAATTTAAAAACAAATAGAGAATATTTGTGATAGAGTCAGACTAGGCAGTTGCTTGTACAGTGTCAAGAGTGGTCAATAGTCAAAATAGATAGAATAGAGAGTCAAAAATGGTTGGTCGACATAGAACCTAACTTTTAAACCCAACCATCAGAGTAAAAACTAACCACGCTAGCAACCTCAGAAAAAAAGCAATATAAACAAATTATATGGTGTCCAAAACTAGTGTTATGGTATATAGCTCACTATGATCATTTTCTTGAGTTGATCATTTTTATATATATAACCCAAACCACTTTTAGGACTCCTTATTAAAAATAGTAACCCCTAAAACCACCTTTATATTTTTTAGTAAGTCTCACCAATAGGAAATTACTCTTAAAATATGGATTCTAGAACTTGGCAACAAGAACTGGATAACAAAATTTCTCAAGAAGTGGATAATATGGGTAAATAAATATGGTCCTCAATCGAACATAGGATAAACGAGATAATGAAATAAATTAAAAACTTCTAGGAAACTATGAGTGTGGCCATCAAGGCATAGAAATAAATGAAGGTTGAATTGGATAGTCATATCTCTTATGATTCCTTGCATCATTAGGATCAACAGATAATCGGTATGAGTCACTGCCATCAAAATGTACTAAATAATAAATGATTTAAATTGTCAAAATTAGAAATTTCAAAATTTTATGGAAAATATCTTGAGGGGTGTATTTATAACGTAAAACAATATTTTACTCTTCATAGTGTCCCACACTACATGTGGTTTATGATTACCTACTTCAATTTTGAATCAAATGTACTCTATTGGCTTGTGTGGCTTTGAAATACTGAACTTGACCTCTTTTGGAAAGACTTTGAACAACATCTACTCACTCACTTTCGTCCTAGTGAGTTTGAATATTTTATAGGAACCATTTTTAAACTTAGACAAACCTCAGCCATTCAAGAGGATTAGAGTCAAATTGAAAACTTGCCAATCATAACATTGGTATAAGTTTCAACTCCTTTCAAATTTGTTTTGTGAGTGGTTTGAAGGATGATATTTGGGATACGGTTAAAATTTTGAGACCTCAAAAATTACCATAGACAATATAATTGGTTAAAATGGTAGAAGATAAATTTAAGGATCCATGATGCACCTCTAAATTTTCTCAATATTGGTTATTGTTTTCGTCCAAGCCTATGACAAGTCCTACCACTAAATCTACCACTATAAAAAATTGACTCAGGAAGAGATGGAAAGTAGAATGATATATAGGTTATGTTATAATTGTGATGAAAATTATTCATGGGGGCACAAGTATGTGCAACACAAATTGTATCTGCTAGATATGGAAGAGGCACTAACTTCGTAATGGGAATATTATGCCTTGGCTATAACTTTATCTATATTTGAATGCGACACCATCAAATATATACAAATATATCGAAATATTCTTTTGGGTAGCAAGAGGTTGAATGCTTAGGTCACATTGTCACTAAGGATGGAGTTCAGGTTGATCCTAGGAAAATTTAGGTTGTCCAAGATTGGCCAAAGCCTTATACCTAAATGGTATTCATGGATTCTTGGGACTCAATGGTTATTATACAAAATTTGTGAATAATTATGGCAACATAGTGGATCCCTTAACAACCATGCTGAGGAAGAATTTATTTTTATGGATAGAACCTATCAAAAAGGCTTTTGTTTATTTGAATTTTGCCATGACCACTACCCCTATGTTAGTAATGTTGAATTTCTCTAAATTGTTTGTCATTGAAAGTGATGCATCAATAACTGGCATTGGGGTAGTTTTAATTCAAAAGGTAGACATTTGATCTTCACTAGCAAGGCACTCTCACGCCAGAATTTAGGTAAGTCTACTTATGAGAAGGAAATGCTTACCATTTACATGTGGTCAATCATTGGTGACTGTATCTGATTAGGAACTATTTTTCCATCAAGATTAATCATTAGAGTCTTAAATATTTCTTAGAATAAAGGGTGGCCACACTAGAACAACAAAAATAGGTTTCTATATTTTTGGGTTATGATTACAACATTGCTTATAAGAAGGGTAAGGAGAACATAGTGATAGAAGCTTTATTCGACTACATGAGAAACTAGCTATGCTACATGATATATACATACCATATCCTCAGTTGATTCATAAACATTGTGAGAAATTGATTGATATTAATCAATATAGATCCTCATTCAAGCCTTAGCGATAATTAGGATGCTCAAAATTTTTGGTACCATGGCAATCTTGTTTTACCCAATCAATCATAAATAGAGGACCTCATTCTTCAGGAAATGCATGCTTCCCCAATAACTGGCCATTCAAGGTTTCTCAAAACTTATACAAGGATCAATCATACCTTTTTTTTTGTAGGGAATAAAAAATTATGAGTTCCTCTAGATCATTGCCAGTGTATGAAAGGTGAAATGATGAGTTCCCCTAGTACCCTCCAACCATTATCGATTCTTGAGCATATTTGTATGGATATCTCTATGGATTTCATTGAAGGGTTACCTAAATTAGTAGTCAAATTGGTTATTCTTGTGATAGTGGATTGAATTTCAAAGTATTCTAATTTTTATTCCATATCCCATGCATACACTACATTCGTTGTTGCTCAAACTTTACTAGACTCTATATTTTATCACCATGGTATACCTAAATTGATTGTCTCTGATAGGGATTCTACCTTCACTAATCATTTTTGGTAGAAATTGTTCAAGTTTATGGGAACATAATTTAAGATAAATTTTGCCTATCACCATCAAACTGATGGTGAAACTAAAATTGTGAATAACTGCTTGGAAAAATAACTTTGTTACTTCAAATTTGAACATCATACACATTAGGCTAGGTGGATTTATTTGTAAAAGACGTGGTATAACAAAACATATCACACTACCACTAAGTTGAGTCCCTTTGAAGAAGTCTATGATCAACCTCCACTAGATCCATCTTCTTATATTATAGGCAGTTCCAAAAATTCAAGTTATGAATTCCACTCTTTTCTAGCATGATTCCATTCTTCACCAACTCAAGGTTAATCTAGATGTGGTTTAAAACCCTATGAAACAACAAGCTGATTTACATCACATTGAATGTAGTTTTTATGTTGGAGATATGGTTTTTATTCACTTGAAATCGTACAAACAGTCTTCTCTCCAACTTCATTGTTGTGAAAAAACTTGTAGTAAAATACTATGGCCCTTATTAGGTATTGCAAAGGACCAGTTCAATAATATACAAACTAGCCATTCCAACAAGTTTAAAAATCCATCTAGAATTTCATGTATCTTCCCTCAAGCAAGTTATTGGCAATAGGGTCTAGGTGCAGTCCACACTTCTAGATTTGGATGAGGAAAGTTCCATCCTTACTAAACTTGAGCGTATTATCAACTATAGATCATGTACCCTTTGTTGGTGGGTCACCACCAATTTTCTTGTCTAGTGGTGTGGATTACAACATGAATATGCTACATATGAACCGGGTCAACAACTCCAACAATATTTTCCTCACCTTTACCTTTAAGGACAAAGCTTTTCAAAGGGGAAGTGCATGTTAGGACCCCATCCTAACACTATGATGTAATTTTCCTTGTTGAATGTGGGAGAAACCCATAGTAATGTTTTATAATGTTTTGTAAACATTTGGAACACCCATGATAATTTTTTGAAATATTTTGTAATAGTTGTGGCTCTAGAAGCACCTAGATAAGGGGCACCATTATATGTAACTATTACAAGAATGTAACTATTTTGTAGGTAGGAGATTCTAGCTCAAGTGGCATTTTGCATGTAAGTCAACCTTGAGGGTTAGGTGGTAGATGAAGTCTTTAAAACTATGAAGATTTGGAATGTATGTATCATTTTACATAATTTAATGAAAGTATTGAAGGAGGTTGCCCCCTTGAAGTGGCCCAAATGCATGCTATCTATTGGTAGCCAATCCACGTTCTCCCTGCCATGGTCCAGCAGCGGCACCCTCTCGTCCCTGTGTTTGCTTGGCCACTCCACTTCTCCGGAATCAATATTTCCTATCAAAATAACTTTGGTTTGGCGCCGGACTTCTTAAATTAAAAGTGTCATTTTGAAATTTTCTCGGCCCCAAAGGCTTTTCGGGCTTATCAAACTGAACGATTCGGAGAGTGAACCGCGGATCGGTGAGGCATGAGAGGTAGGATTAAAACAAAAAAAAATCGTTGGAGGGTTTTCAGTAAGATCGTTGGACAGTCTGATTGCATTAGGAATTTCTAGTGGATTTTGGCCTAAGCAAGGCTTATCTTGTTTTCTATGGAAAAAGTAATGTTGTTGTGGCTTGCCTGGCAAGAGTACACTCTGGAGAATCACGGACACTAATTCAGAAATGGATTTAGAAATGGTTCCTCTCGGGAGTAGGAAAGGAAATGGGTACAGTTTCTTTGACAACAAGCAGGGAATATTTATATTTCCTCCTTGGCTGAGGTGGATCTAGAGTTCTAGGGGTCAGCCTGGAGACTAGGTCCAACAGCAATAAGTTGTGTAAAACTAGATCTTACTCCACTAACTAACATAAATGTAGAAATAAACAGCAATAAGTTGTTTATTTCTACATTTATGTTTATTTACAATATTTTTGTGTGTGTTTATTGTTAATAGTAGTTTCCTAACATTACACTACATAATATAAAATCCTTTATTATTTATAAATAACCACACAATTCTCACTTTGTTGCTTTTGAGCTTTTGTAGAAGGGAGTTAGTATTTTTACTAAACCAATCTACTTGGTAACATAGATCAAATACTACAACCTTCAAGACAACTTATGAACTAAGGAAACAAATGTGAGTTTATCTCCATACCAAATAATTAATGATGATAAATCCAAGTAATAATTGCATGTATTTATAGGGATAGTAGTCCAATCATTGGAAAGTTTTTAAAGTCCCTATATTTTAAGTTTTAATGCTTTGTGCAAGATATATAAAACCTGGAAAAAAAACAATAATATAATATCATTTAGGACCTAAAACTTAAAAATATACATCTATCTATCATTCACACTAACATATTCAAGCACTACACTGCAACCCCATCATAAAAATAGTAACTATTGGGATTGTAATATAAAATAACATGACAACATATTATGGAGGTAAATCAACACAAGATAGATACCTTAGCCTATTGAATAATGGTCATTAACCTCTATATGTTCATGAAGAACAAAACATTTATATAGCAAAATGAATAGGTATTAGGGTTTGTAAAGAGGAAAACCTTAACCCTAACCCTAATCATGTGCAAATGAAAGTGCATAGGTAAAGTGCACATTAAATATTCTAACATCCCCCTAAATGTGTACTTTCCTAAATACAAAAATAATTCAACATTTGATATGTACCCCTTTAGTGTTGATGCTCATTACAACATACATGGAGCATTGTGCTAAAATTGGAAAGCATGTCAAGCCCAAGTGACTTTGTGAAGATGTCAATAACTTGATCTTTATTTGGTACATACTCCATGTGGATAAGGATATCTTGGACCATTTATTATATGAAGTTATGATGGATCTCAATGTGCTTGGTCTAAGTATGGAAGATTAGATTTTTTATCATGTTAATGGTACTTTGATTTTCATAATATATGTGTGTTGCACCATCTATGACTAGCCCAAAATAATTAAGTAGTCACCTCAACCAAATGGATTCCTTATTTGCCTCAATTTCTAACTTATACTTAAGACAAGGAAACAATATGTTGTTTCTTGGGTCTCCATAAAATAGTACCCTAACCTAACTGAAAGCAATAACCAATTGTTGATATTCTAGTTTAAGGACAAGTAGCCCAATCCCAATCTATATATCCAATCAATAAAATTTTATCACATGCTTTGTACATAAGACCATGATGAGGGGTCCCCTTGAGGAATCTCAAAATCCTCTTAGTTTCTATCCAATGGCTCTTCTTGGGATCTTACATGAATATAGAAACAAGTCCCACTAAATAAGGTGCCATCAACATTTTCTTCATCATCACTATTAATCAATTTTAAACGGTTTTCCTAGGGATTGAGGGATGTTTTACACTCTTCCATGAAAAAACTCTTCAAGAGATATTAAATATATTTATCTTGGGATGTGGAGATCTTGCCAAGCTATTACCACACTTCTATGCCTAAGCAGTAGTGAAGGAGGCCCAAGTCATTCATTTATTTTTTTTGCATAAGTCCTCTTTGAGAAACCTTATTCCATATGTGTCATCACCTGTAATGAGAATATAATCCACATATAATATAATCATAATGATGTGGTTCCTTCAAAATTTCACATAGAGATTATATTCTTTTGTAGATCTAGTGAAACCAAGACTGATGAAATAGGAGTCAATTTTGGTATACCAAGCTCGTAGTGCCTACTTCAATCTATATAGAGATTTATTCAATATTAGGACTTTGTGTTCTTTGCCTTTGACTATGTACCCTGGTGGTTGATCAACATGCACTTCTTCCTGCAACATACCATTAAGGAAGGCACTTTTTACCTCTGTATAATATATAGGCCAATGTTTCTAAACGACTAAAGCAATAACAGTGTGGATTGTAGTCATTTTTGCCAATGTACCTTTGTGTTCTTGACCTTTTACTATGTACCTTGGTCATTGATAAACATGCACTACTTACTATAATATACCATTAAATAAGGCACTTATGACATTGATCTAATATATAGGTCAATGTTTTTGAATGACTAAAGCAATAACAGTGTGGATTGTAGTCATCTTTGACATAGGAGAAAATATCTCCTCCTAATAAATACATTATTATTACTTATATCCTTTAGCAACTATGCAAGAATTATAATGATTTAATGAGCCATCTAATTTGTACTTTCCTTATACACTCATTTTGTGCCAATCATGGACTTTATTGGGGGTAAATCAACTAAATCCTATGTGTGATTTTGTTTAATGGAATCCAATTCCTGTTCCATGGTGAGAGTCCATTTAGGATCACCAAGTTATTATTTAACATTAGAAGATTATATTTGACTTAATACTTTAGCCATGACAACATAATTCACTTGGTGTCTTAGGGCAAAATGCCTTTTACCTATATAAGTGGGCAAGTGGCTTTGGGCTACATCTATGGTAGATTGGACCCACTTAGGTAAAGGATTTGATGATATGGAATTATCATTAGATGGAGAAGTAGGAGTGGAATGAGGATATGGATCATGAGTGAGGATATTTTCATGTTGATGAAGGCTTTGATTGATGATGTAAAAGAAATGATTAGGTGAGGGAGTGTCTGCCAAGTGAGAAATTATTTCCTTATTTGGTTGAGAGGAGGGGGCCATAGGAGGAGGATTTGGTGGGGGTTACTCATTGAAGGTAACATCCTTGGAAATAAAAATCCTCTTGGAAATAGGATCATATAACTTATAGGATTTTTCACTATCACTATAACTAACAAAGATGCATTTTTTACTCTTCTCATCAAATTTACTTCTTTTTTTATAAGGAATGTGAGCATAGGCATCACAACCAAAGACTCTAAAATGGACCACATAGGGTGTTATTCAACTCCATAATACCTTTGGTGTTATATATTGTAAATCCTTAGTATAGGATCTATTGCTCATGTGTGCAGCAGTAAGAACAACTTCCCCAAAAATATGGTTGGAAATGCAACATCAACCAGTATAGATTTTTCCTTGTTTGTGATGGTTGTATGTATCCTTTTAGCTACTCCATTTTTCTAAGGGGTATAAGGAGTTGTGAATTTCTTTCTTATTCCATGATACTTACAAAAACTAAAATAATATATAGATATGTATTCCCTACGATTATCTATTCTCAAGGTGAAGATCTGATAGCCACTTTCTCTTTCAAAAAGTGCCATGAATTCCTTGAATGTATCAATGGTTTACCATTTATACTGAATGAGATAGATCCTAAATTTCCTCCTATAATAAGCAATGAAAGTTATGTAATATCAGGCCCTAGTATGAGAGTGAATATACATTGGCCCACAAATGTCTAAATGCACTAACTATAATGGTTTGTGGGCTCTCCAAACCTTTCCTCACTCAAAAGGTAATCTATGGTGTTTGGCAATAACACATGGTTCACAAAAGCATTTAGACTCTCTTAATTGACCAAGTCCTTTCATCAATCCCATTATTTCCATATTTTGATGATTACAAAAGTATAAAAAACCCATTATTTCATGCCACATATACTCTAAAGAGAAAGTAGTAGTTGTATGCAAAGATTTTTGAGTTACAAATTGGACAAGGAGTTAATAGACACCATCCTTATTGACTCTCAAGGTGTTGATAGAGCCATTGGGTTTCTAAATATAACATTTTTAGTTTTCAAAAAATATAGCATAACCCTTATCTATAAGTTACCTAATAGAAAGGGACTCCTATTGAGGCCAAGTACATACGATACATCTATGGCAAAAACACTATTCCCATTATGTAAAGCAAGTGGTGCATCTCTTATACCTTCAGTGGGAAGAGCATGTTCATCTCCAAATGTAATGAATTTATTATGAGCATGTTGTATTTTGGTCAACCCATCCTACCTACTTGTCATGTGCTTAGCTACCCTTGAGTCTATATACCAACAATCTTTATCTTCAACATTGAACTGATCTACTACATACAAAGTATTAAGATTATGGTGTCGTTGATAACTCTGATTTTTTTGTTTATTTTTTGATAGCAATCAATTGTGTATTGAACCTATTTTCTATTTGTTTTTATTTTTATAGTGGGATATTATTTTTATTTTATTTCTAGTGGGGAGGGTGTTTGGTGGAGAGGGGAGTGTGTATGGGGGGAACGCAGGAGCACACTTGGGTGACGAGGGATTTTGAGCCACATGAGGGAGGGGTGCATGGGCCACATGGGGGTGAATTGCTTATTTATTTATTTATTTATTTTTATTTCATGTGATTCCTTTTTAAATTTTTTTGTGCTCTTTTTTTAAAAAAATTTGTGATTTTTTTTCGGCACTTATTTTGAATTTTTTCATACGCACTTTTATTTATTTATTTTGACACTTCTTTTTTAATTTTATTTTTAGCACTTTTCTTTTTTATTTTTCCTTCATCACTTTTAAAATAAAATCTTTCTAAATTAAAAATTAAAAACCTTCTAGTCAAAGCATATTTTTTAAATTTTTTTATTGACATCCTTTATTTGTGGCTAAATAGTTCCAAGCACTCTCAAAGCAAGAACAATCTAAATCCTCTATATCTGGATTTCACCCTTTGTTTGTAGAAAAACACAAAAAATATAACACAAACAAATTCCACCAATCATGTAAATATTTCCAATATCTTAAATACTTGACCTACGCCTTCAATATATTCCATTTGCACTGAAAGACTTTGAGTTGTAATGCAAATGTAAATCCAAAAAATAAAATTTTCAATAACATTTTCAACTTCACCAAGACATTGTTTTTCGGTATAAAAATAGGGCACTAAACAATTGGTAAGGAAACCATAGCCACAAATTATAGAGGTTAAATAATATCATAACACATACTAAACTAGAGGATTTCAAATGAAAAAACCATACAACAAAATTTTTTTCTCATTCATAGGATCAACCAAAGAGGTTGCAAGTGAAAAGGATACTCTAGGATTTTTTTTTAATACTAGAGTCTCAATTTGATTTTTGATCACCAAGAGTGGTGAGAGCATACTCCCTACAAGATATCTAACCCTAAGGCCAAACACTCCATAGGAAAAAAAAATTCTCTGATACAAGATTTTGGGACTATAATATAACATAACATGACAACACATTACGAAGGTAAATCTATACAAGAGAGGAAAATAAATAGGCCCTTAGCCTATTTAATAATGGGCATTGACCACTATATTTTCATGAAGTACAAAGAATATACATAGCAAAAATAAGAGCCATTAGGGTTTGTAAAGAGAAAAAACCTAACCTTAACCCTAATCATGTGCAAATGAAAGTGCATAGGTAATGTGCACATCAAGTATTCTATCAATAATAGGGGAATAATCACCATCCAATACTTATAAATTTCTATCACAAGTTTTAAAAATATCATAAATTACCCTTGATATCAGATCTTTCCCTTTGCACTAGTTGAATTATGTTTGAATGACTAGTATCCTAGGAAACCCATGTTTTATCCTCTTCCTGAACAACCCCCTAGTTTGTTAACCAATCAACTATTCCATTTCCATCTCTGAATACATAGACCATATGCAAAATCTTAATAGTTGATTGTTAACCAATCAACTATTTCATTTCCTTCTTTGAATACATAGACCACTTTAATTTCTCCATTGATATTAGGATCCTTAGACTATTTTTATTGTACTTGACACGTACCAATTTACCATAGCCCTCTTATTAAGACATTTGATAATATTAATTGAATCTCCCTCCACCATCAAATTTCTCACTCCCATATTCCTTACCAATTTTGTTCCTGCCAATACTTCTCTAGCTTCTACTTGATCACTTGTCATGGTTTCTAAATACTCACTAACAACTCCAATTAGGATTCTCTTAATATCCCTTATTAATGCTTCACCCCTAGCCTTACCAATATTCCCTTTAAATAACCAATCAAATTTGAGCTTTAGCCATTCCTCCTTGGGTGCCTACCATTTTATACTTTTTCTTAGGTCTACATGGGGATTACTTTATATTCCTACTAGGCTTATATCCCATTGTTCACTTATCCTTACTTCCTCTATTGATTATGGTTTTACCTTTATTCCTAGGTATTTCATGTTTTCCACTAAAGCAACTAAGAGAATCTGAATATTTCTAAATGTAGCTCTATTTTTCATTTAAATATTCTCATATTTCTTTTCAACCATAAACCTCATGTATAATGGAAAGGAATCAAGTCCTATATATGATTTAATCTAATACTCATAAAGGGCTTTTCCCACTCTCTAATCCATTCTACCAAATTATTTGATATAGCTAATTTAATCCTCATATCCTTGATTAATGTTTGAAGTATCTTGAAGGAGTAGTTATACTCCAACATTATATGTTTCACTATCTCTCCTTGTTCTTTGTAAAGGTAACACCTATTTGAAAATAAAAATACTCTCTTATGTAAGTTATCTACTATAAGGATCTTGTTTTGGATAGCCAACCATAGAAACATTGTTATCTTATGTCTAACCATCCTCCCCCATAGTATCCCTATTGAAATCTCTTTCCTGATATAATGTTAGTAATTCATAGGGTGATTTAACACTAAATTAACCTTCTTGAGTTTATCCCCATAGTATGTTGTTATCGCCCATATCAAAACCTATATGGTAGGCAGGGTTATGCATAGTGGTAAATTGTAGGTAGGATATTCTAGGTTGGGTGATATTTTGCATGTAATCCGATGAAGTATTTAAAACTATAAAGGGTAATAATGTATGTATATTTTTGCATAATTGAACGAAAGTATTGAAGGAGGTTTCCCCCTCGAAGTAGTTTGTGATTATATGTTAATTATGAGATTTTTCATTTCTGCATTTATATTTCATAATTGTGGTTTGAGCATTTATGTTTATTTGTAATATTTATGTGAGTGTGATTATTTTTAATAGTAGGTTCCTAACAAGTGGTACCAAATCACTTTCTAGGGTTGTTTTCTGCTACAACTATGACATTGACAATTCCTACCATTTTGATTGTTAGATATAAGATTTTGTGTTATGTTTTGTGAGTTTTCCTTATTTGAAAAATCTAGTCTCTATTTTTTGTAATAGTTATTTAGGCTAGAAATTGTATGTCAAGGGTTTTAAAATATCACAAAGTATTTATCATTATTGTCTAATCTAGATTACCTATAAAGCATCTAGTGAAGTGAGGTGTAATCAGGCTCCAATACCTAGGCCTCATACAACACCCATATATGGAATTGAGCTCCCATGTATCCTTAGATATTTGAGGATACCCCCTAGGATTAAGAGATAGCTTTAACCCTTAGAAATATTTATGGCCTTGTATTCTTCATAGTGAACCTGACACAACATCTAGGAAAGTTACCCTCCCATACTAATAGAGAGGTAGATAGTGTGCTCAAGGGTATGTGTGGAATACTCCTTAAGTAGTGGCCTAAAATATTGGTCTGACCACTATCATTTGTCACTACGGTATAAAAAAGGGCCTATGGGTAATATATGTACTTTGGCTTAGCATAAACCTGTATCATAACCTTGTTACATGTTGTGGTTGTTCCACAACTAGCCCCAATAATTGGGGACCCACCTTTTTAATTTTTGTTATAGTTTTGGGTAGCAAACTCCATAGGTTCCTTCAATGGTGTCGTGGTTCATGTCATTTGGGGTTAGCACCTTATTTCTTTTTGTTGTTCATGTCTTGTAGATGGTCTTGCTTGTTGGTTAGATCTCATTTGTTTCTTTTGTTTGATCAATTTTAAGGTTTAAATTAGATTAATTTAATTTAAACTATTAAAATTGATTTAAATAAATAAAGGTTTTGTTTTTATAAAATAAATAAATATAATTATTTATATATATATTTCAATATATATTTAAGTAAAATTGAAAATAATAAAAAGATATATATAAAATAAAAAGATATATAAAAATAAAATAAAAATGAATAAATCAAGTTATGTTATTTAAAGAAATAATGTGTTTCTCCCATTATGGCGATCACCATTGGAAGCCCACTAGGAAGGATACAAATTTATGGCCTGCATATCCAATGTTGATAGCGAAACATACAACTTGCTAATATCATCCTAAAAATTAAAATTAAAGGATTGGCATAATATCGTGGTATAAAAGCTGATTAAATAGTTGATCATTGGGAATGATAAAGCATGACATCTAGTCTATGATGATTCCACACTGAAGGTATTTTCATGGAGTAAAATAATATTGTTAAAAACAAATGAATGAGGAGCATGTCTAATGCAATGGTGGGTATGGGTGATTGAAGATACATCTATGTCTTCTGGCAGAGTGTAGTGTGAAGCCATTTTGGCTGGCATCAAGGTGGTGGGATTCTGCAAGTGAGACAACATTGAAGAGTATCCTGGTGGACGAACCCCACATGGAGCAAAAGGTTGATGACTAGTTGGGTGTCTATCAGATAGAGAATTTATTATCATGATAGAATCTAACACAGATCCATGGATACGGGAAGTGTATATAAAATCATCTTCAACAAATTCAATTGATAGGGGTAAGGTTTCATCTTATTCCAAGAAGTGGGTTAGGGTGACATCATATACATTCAAGTGTAGGTGAGTCTGATAAGCATGCAGTAAGAAGCAAACTATAAAGTTACACTACACAATAACATGGATTGTTGAACATGACAAGTTACAACAGATGGTGATATGGTAATGTCATTTACACACAACAACAAAGATGAAACACAACAAGCAACCATTTATGGAGGGAGCATTCGACCGAAATGTAGGGAGAATCTATTTCTTTGTAGGGACTCTATGATTATAGATGTAATAGGGTTCTCCCTATTAGGGGACTCATTTAGAAACATGTACACAATACTCATGAAGAAGATACCGACGTGGACCAACGGATATGGGCCACAGTGATGAATTAGATCGACTTGGATGTAAACGTGGCTAAAGTGGTGGTTGAGAATCCTAGGCAAAGAAAATGAATGATTTCAATATATTACATATGTTAAATAGTTAGTGGGGGTTACTAAAAATGTTAGGACTATTTCACTAGGTCTAAAAATTCTCTTACATGAGAGGACATGTTTGATTTCCCCACATTGAAAATCGTGAAATCAATGTGGATATTAAGATATAAACGTGAGGTAATTATAAAATACTTTTAGAGGAATATTTAATAAATGAAGGTTATGAAATTCGTCGATTACTCATTGAGAATGAAGATGTGGTGGTGTAAAAGTGAGTCAAATGAAGACAAAACATCAGGGCATGTTGTTAGGAAAAATGAGTTATTGAATATAGATGGAAACAGACAATGAACAAATAATTAGATGTAAAATTAGGGTAAGAAACATTACAATTGCAAACGTTGAAATGTATGCTTCGAAGAAAAGAAAGAAATCCAAACGAAGGAGGAAAAGAGGAAATGAAAAGTTGATTGCATATTTGTAAATATGCAGACTAAAATCGAGCAAAGGGCTAAATTTTTTTTGCAGGCCAGAGGCTTGACCATTTTGGAAGCCATGGCTGGATTGATTTTACCACTTTGCTGGACTTTGTTTTTCACCATATGATGCCTATTTTAGGGATGAGTTTTTTTGCACACAATATTTAATATTGAAGATCTTTTTTGCAATATAATAGAGATATTTCAAGTTTCAATGCATTTTTATGATTAACCTTGTCTTATTTTCAGCATATTACACCATTTCCTTAGAAGCTTGCACCGCATTAGCTGTTTGACTACGTGAATTTGAGTAACACTAACATTGGTTTTTGTGCTGAATACTCATGCTTTCAGGGTTTGTGGAGAGATTTTGGGTTGTAGCATTTCTATTATTTCATTTTTTTATTTTATTTTTCTAACCCTTTCTTTTTGCAGATTTTTTTTAAACTTAGATGATTAGAATAATGAAGAACAAAGCTTTGGGGGGGGGAAAAGTTAAGATCTTTTATTTTTCCTTTATACTTCAAAATAGTAAAGCATTACCAAAGCATATAAACAATGCCATATCATCCACAAAGTGCCCATTTTAGGGTTCCCTGGGTACGTCCCTTTTCTCTAAAGTTTCTAAAGTTCTTTGGATCCTTCCCAATTTTTTTTATGACCTCGCCCATCTTATCCCAATCATTTTTCCTCTCCAGAGTATTCCCCCTCTATTTTGCTCCCAAGAGACTTCCCCCCGATTTCCCTTTCTCCCTTGCCGCCGTGGCTCTTCGAGCCTCCGTCCTCAATGCTTAGCCTAGGACTCTTCCTTCTATGATCATGTCGTGGTGGTTTTGGGTTTTCTTAAAGACGCTGTCATATGTGCTCATTTTGCCTTGGTTTCCTTCTATGCAATCATGGCCTGGTTGACTCACCTTTCACGTGCATTCACCATGCTCTCGTTATCTTTGATTTTCTCCGTTGCCGCGTTTCCTACCCCAACTCTTCAAAATCCCTTTTATATTCAAGATCAAACCTTAATATTAGGGTTGTCCTATTTAGTCCCACCCTACTCATGCCTTCTTTTTGGCTCTACTTTCCTCCCTTTTTTGTTTGTCTGTTGTATGGACACTTTGTTTTTTTTGGTTTTCTATGATTGTGATTTGCTTTGTCTTACTGCTTTGTGGTATCGTTTTTTTTGTATTTTTTTTGTTGTTTGAATTTCCTTGTGCTTTTCTTTGTTGTGGCTTTGTTTTTTGTGGTTGAATTTTGTTTATGCTTTTTTATTTTTGTTGGTGTTTCTATGTTTTATTTTTGTCTTGACTTTTTTTTGCTTTTTTTTTTGTGACATTTTATTGTGTTTTTGAACCATATGAATTGATGTTTTGTTGTTTTTTTGTACTGTGATGGTATCATTTTTTTTTTTTGTGTTTTTTTTTTTTTTTTTTGATGTGAAATTGTGATGTATGATATGATTTTTATTTTTTTCTTTGTGATGTTTGACTTTTTTTAGTATTTTTTTCTTGGGTGGCTGTGGTGAATGTGACTTTTTTTGGTTTTTTTTTTTTGGTCGGACACATGTGTGTTGTGAATTTTTCTGTTTTCTTTGTGTTGTTGGGGTTTGCAAAGACTTGAGTTGTAACTTATCAATTTTTGACTCAATAATTCTTCGTTCTTGCTAGACTTTTACTTGAGAAGGATGTACAAGTACCAATTGACATCTCCTTGTCATTGATGGAAATTTTAAAACACTTTAGAGCATGCCAATTTATTTGAATTTCTTTATGTTTTGCTCCGTTGAGTTTTCTTCACTTTGAAGTCTCCACTTACTATACTCTCCCTTTGTCATCATGGAAGGGTACTTTGGGGCTGAGACTAAGATGAGCCTTTAGTTAGTACTCCCACCTCTTGATGAGGTGTTATTTTGGGGTGGCTCCATTGGGTATCATCAAGTTATATTCTTGTGGCTTCTTTGATCTTTGTCCATATTTTGTTATTGTTTTGTTCTTGTTTATCCCTATTCTTGTCATCCTTGATCTTGGTTTTTTTTCTTTTTAGATTTAGTTTGATTGTGACCTTCTTTTGCACTTGAACACTTGATGATGTTGTTTCTGAGGTTGTTTTGAATCACTAGTTGACCATTATTGACAACTATTGGCCATTTGACCAACCTATTGAACCTATTAACTGTTGACAAATTTCTATTTTTCTTACAATAAACTTCTTGTGCATTGGGTGTACCTTGAAAGAAACTAGCACTTTTGTTGTTTTTCTTCATTGAGCCATGCATGTGAGCATGTGACAAACTTATGACAAGAAACTTTACTTGAAACTTTCTTTATTTGACCTCTTGGGTCTGAAGCTTTTCTTCTCATTTGATTCTTTTTCTTTTTTGTGCATCTATTTAAGGACTCATGATCTAATCTTTCTCTTAGACTTTTCCTTTTGGAGCTTTATAGACTCTCACTTGTTCCTTGTGTGGCTTAAAAACCAGTTTTTATCTTTGTTTTCTTTGACTTTGATGAGTGACTTCCTTTTTGGAGCTATTTGACCTTAAGTTATCCTTGTACTTTTGTTTTCTTTCAAGATCTTTTTTCTAATCACTATACTCAAGACCTTAGACTTAACTCATCCTTGAGTTCTTGTGTCTTGCTTGAGAATCAGTTTTCTATAGTATTCTTCTCATTATTAACTTATCTTGTTAGTTTTCTTTCTTTCCTTTTTCAGCACTAAGAGTTTAAGTTCACTTTAAGTATTTATTTGTTTGCTTTGATCTCAAGCCTTTTTTGATTTCTTAACTGGGTGCTCTTTTTCACATACACGTCTTCTTTGTTTTCTGCATCCTCATACATTGCATATTTTTGTACATCATCCTCGGTGACCTTTCACATTAGATTTTGATATGAATTTGTTTGTTCTTCTTCTTTTTTATTGACACATCTTTTTTTACACTTGAGACTTTCTAACTACTGCACTTATTGCTTTGTTAGATGAAACTCTTTTGTGCTTGTGGATTTTTCTTGTTGTTGTGCTCTTTTGTTCTTTTGTGCTTATACTTTTTAGAACTTGCTCATAGATGTTTTTTCATACTTTCTTTTGGGATAGTAGTATGACCTTTTATTGACTTTATTTTTTCTGCTTTTGTGCTTTCTAGAGAACTTCCTTCTTGTTGTAGTTCTCTTTCACTGAGACTCACTATTTGTTTTCCTTGGTTTTTGGTAGCTTGAGTTACACTTTTTGACATCAACCTTATTGGTTTCATCTGCTACAAGTTACTTGGAGCTCATCTTTTTCACTTTCCTTTTAGCTTCTTGGTTTTTACTAAATCTATTAGGAGGTCTCTCTTGTCAACAATTTTCAGAGCTCGACCTAAGTCTTTCATGGAGTTCACTCTCGGTGTAGTTCTATTTTTCACAATTATCTTGAGTTGTTAATACTTTGAAGTGTCTCACTTGGCTTTGTGTACACTTGTATGACACATTTATTTTTACTTTACTATTTTGGTGATCATTTGGTGAGATTTGTTTTCTTGTTGGTTGCTTCTTGTTTTGTTGTGTGATGTGGGCTTCTTTTTAGTTTAGGACCATGTGGTGTGTTCTCTTCATATTCCTCCTCTTACCAGTGCATAGTGACCTTCTTTCACTCAGACTTTGACCCTCAGAATAGGTGTTGATTGCCACTTGAATGATCATTGTGTTTTTACTAGCTTTTCCTTCATTTCTTTAAGGCATCGATACATTGGACCAAGCTTATGGGGGGTGATGTATTCTTTTTTTTCCTTTATACTTCATGTAAGCAATATACCAAGCATATCAAAACATGCTATATCATCCACAAGTGACACATTTTAACGTGGTTGTTGGTGTCACAACTTTTTTGTTATACTTTTTGGTCTTCCAATTACTGTTTTGAGCCTTGGCCCGGAGTACTTCCATCGTTTATGCTTGTCGGAGTACTTCCCTTTTATTTTGGCTTGCTCGGAGACACCTTCCTTTTCTCTAGTGTCCTTAGAGATCTGTTCCTCTTGCCAACCGTGGACTCTTTCCGAGACCTTATCCTCAATGCTTAGCTAGGATGCCTTCTTGATACATCCGTGAATTTGTCCTTAGGTTATTTCAGGTCCCTTGTCTCTCCACACTTTGCGTTTGTCTTTGCCCTTTGTGCTTTTTGCTTGCTTCTTGTGCATCCGATTGGTGTTCTTTGCTGTTGCACATAGTGGACTTAAACAATTTTCTGACTTTGCTCACTGCCTTTGCAATTTCACACTCTCTTGGTGTGAACTTTACTCTTGCTTTCTCACGTCCTAACACAACAACTCTTAAATAGCTTGCCTTTTATAATACTTTCAGTTAAACTTAATCTTGCGGCTATAACCCTAATCTTTAGTCGACTGCACAACCCTAAACTTCATCAGCTACAAACCCTAATCTTTTTCGGATCACATTTAACTTTATCGGCTTCAACTGCCTCTGTAACTCTTTTGTAGCTTTTGTCGTGAAACTACAACATGTCACGATATCACGACACCTTTGCAACCATACACTTTCTTTTGGCTTTTGTCACGATATCACGACACTTCAGCCTTTGTCGAATTCAACTAAGCTCTTGTCACGATATCATGACACTTCTATCTTTATCAGCATCAACTTTGCTTTTGTCACGATATCATGACACTTCTCCCTTTTTCGACCTCCTTTTTGATTTTGTCATGAAATCATGACACTTCTACCTCTACAGACTTCATCTTCACTTCTATCATGATATCGTGACACTTATGTCTTCATAGCCTTCCTTTCTACTTTTGTCATGAAATCGCGACACTTCTCCTATAGAAGACCTGCTTTCAGTTTTTGTCGCGAAATCACGACACTTCTACTTTCGTTTGATTTCTTTTTTTCCTGTCATGAAATCGTGACACTTTCTACATTCGTACGCATTCTTTGCAACCCGTCACAAAATCACGATGCTTTCAGCTTTCGTACACTTTCCTTGTAACCCGTCGTGAAATCGTGACACTATCAACTTTCTATACGTTTTATTTGCAACCTATAGCGAAATCGTGACGCTTTCAGCTTTCGTACATTTTCTTTGCTCTTTGAGTCACAAAATTGTGACATGTCACGATATCGCAACACTTTTCCAACTTGCTTTCTCTCTCTCGCTTAGTCCGAAATGCGACATTCGCGATATCGCGACACTTTTCCTCCTTAGCTCTTTTCTGTTCTTCAGGTCGCGAAAACCCGACATGTCATGATATCGCAACACTTTTTCTCCTTAGTGCTTTTATTTTCTTTGGGTCACGAAAACCCGACATGTCATGATATCGCGACACTTTTCCTCGAGATCTTTCTCTCAACTTCGGCTTGGGGTTTGCAAAAGACCTTTGAACGTCATGTCGTGACCTTCATCAAAACAAATTATTTGACATCAAATCAAATTCCTTCAAAAGCTTATTTACATCAATGACAACTTATATACTTGAGCAAAGGCAATGTACCCAAAGTACCCAAAATTGCCAACAAATAAAAATTAAATAAAAAATTAAAATACCAAAAATAAATAAATGGGTGTGAAGAATGAGTTTTAACCTTTCATCCAAAATAAATTAGAGCTCATTTTGAAGCCATTTCAATTTTATAAACATTGTTGAAAATCGATGTTTTATGAGGTTTTTATAATTTCATAAATTCACATTAATTCATGTTTTAGAGGTAAATCAGATTTTTAAACTTTGCATTTCCATTCATGAGCAATAGATGACCTTCCCTTTATGAAAATTTCAATTTCATAAACGGGAGGTAATTTAAATGTCATTCTATAAGCCATTTTTTTAAAGCAATAAATTCCTTTCTCTTTATGAAAATTTTGATTTCATCAAAGAGAGGTAATTTATACTTTACATCAAAGGCTATTGTTTTAAAGCATTAAATTATTTCTTCTTTATGAAAATTATGAATCCATTAAAGAGAGAAAATTTATAATGACATTTTAAGGCCATTATTTTAAAGCAATAAATTGTTGTCTCTTTATGAAAATTAATTTCATCAAAGAGGGATAATTTATTTATTATATCAAAGGCTACTATAGCTACAAAGTTGGTCATCCAGATTATTCCATCTTGAGGTTTTAAAGCAACATAAAATGAATTATTTCATCATTTGAAATTCATATTTAGAGATAGGTTTTAATCTTCTACTTCATGCTTAAACAAGATAAAACTTGCTTAAAATCTACTTAATAAAGGAAGATAAAATCTACCTAAAATCTTCAAGATAAAATGAACTAAGGTTTACATTGTGGTCATATGAGGGCCAATCACATTTGTTCTTTTCTCTTTAAGTTTCATGAACAATCATTAGTATAACATGATAAAATAAACCTACACGGGACTCTTGTTAACAATTACTTTCAATCACTAAGGTATTCCTAGCATTTAATTGATATATCTTCATTGAGATTAGTAATACACATATGCAATGATTATATAGTGGAATTGGAGAAGTTATTTTGTTTTTAACTTCTTTTCAAGAGAGGGTTTTGTAATAAAAATCCTAATTGTGAGTGTGATTTTTAAATTGGGTAAAATTTACACTCAATATTACATAAATTAAGCATTCAAAAAATACATCCATATCGCAGAATTCCTACATGCAAAACAATCACAAATTGTTTTATATAAGAATATATAAGGTGGGCAAAAACCATAAAAGTTAAAATAGTAGGAACAAATGGGGTCAATGTTAGTAATAGTTAATACATTTCATTAGTAATATTAGTATATGATAATTAGTTATCAGTGTCAAAATAGTTATCTATGATAGTCAAAATTTAAAAACAAATAGAGAATATTTTGATAGAGTAAGACTAGGCAGGTGCTGGTATAGTGTCAGGAGTGGTTAGTAGTCAAAATATATAGAATAGAGAGTTAGAAAGGGTTGTTCAAAATAGAACCTAACTTTTGAACCAAGCCTTTAGAGGAAAAACTGACCACACTAGCAACCTTGACAAAAAAAGCAATATAAAAAAGTCTAGGGTGTCCAAAACTAGTGTTATGGTATATAGCTCATTATGATCATATTCTCGAGTTGATAAATTTGATATATAACACCCAAACCACTTTTTGGGATTCTTATTAAAAATAGTAACCCTTAAAACAACATTTCTATTTTTAGTAAGACTCACCAATATGACATAACTCTTAAAACATAGATTTTGGTACTTGGCAACAAAAGTTAGATAACCAAATTTCTCAAAAAGTGGATAATATGAATAAAAATAGTATGATCTTAAATCACCTATAGCCTATATGAGATAAAAACACAAATTAAAAACTTCTAGGAAACTATGAGTGTGGTCATCAAGGCATAGAAATAAATGAAGGTTGAATTGGATAGTCATATCTCTTATGATTCCTTGGGTCATTAGGATCAACAAGATATTGGTATGAGTCACCGCCATTGAAATGTACCAAATAATAAAGGATTTAAATTTTCAAAAATAGACTTTCCAAAATTTTATGGAAAATATATTGAGGGGTGGATTTATAATGAAGAACAATATTTCACTCTTCATAATATCCCACGCTACATGTAGTTTATGATTGCCTCCTTCAATTTTGAATCAAATACACTCTATTGGTTTGTGTGGATTTTTGTTTCCAAGATCTTAAAGACTTGACCTAAACCTTAAATCTATTCCACTTACACTAAGAGTCTTTGATTTGTAATGTAAATGTAAATCCAAAAATAAAATTTTCAATAACATTTTCAACAACTTCATTAGGCCTATTTTTTTTGGTGTAAAAATAGGGCACCAAAAAACAATGGTAAGGAAACCCTAGCCACCAATATTAGAGTCTAAATAATATCATAACACATACTAAACTAGATGATTTAAAATGGAAAAATCATACAAAAAAATGTGTTTCTCATTCATAGGATCAACCAAAGAGGTTGCAAGTGAAAAGGATAGTCCATGATTTTTTTCTAATACTAGAGTCTTGGTCTGATTTTTTATTGACAAGAATGGTGAGAGCATACTCCCTACAATATATCTAATCCTAAGGCTAAACAATCCATAGGAACAAATTTTGTTCAGATACCACATTTTGGGACTGTAATATAACATAACATGACAACATATTATGAAGGTAAATCTACACAAGAGAGGAAAATAAATAGGCCCTTAGCCTATTGAATAAATGGCATTGACCTCTATATTTTCATGAAGTAAAAAACATATATATAGCAAAAATAAGAGGTATTAGGGTTTGTAAATAGGAAAACCCTAACCCTAACCCAAATCCTGTGCAAATGAAAGTGCATAGGCAAAGTGCACATCAAATATTCTAACAATACTAGGGGAACAATCACCATCCAATACTTCTAAATTTACCTCACAATTTTTCAAAATATCATAAATTAACCTTGATATTAGATCTTTCCCTTTCCACTAGTTGAATTATGTTTGAATGATTAGTATCCTAGGGAACCCATATTTTATCCTCTTCATGAACAACCCCCTAGTTTTTTAACCAATCAACTACTCCATTTCCTTCTTTGAATACATTGACCACTTCAATGAGCTTAGGATCCTTAGAGTATTTGTTATTATACTTGACACGTACCAATTTACCATAGACCTCTTATTAATACAATTGATAATGTTAAGTGAATATCCCTCCACCATCAACTTTCTCACTCCTATCTACCTTGCCAATTTTGTTCTTTCCAATACTGCTCAAGCTTCTACTTGATGACTTGTCATAGCTTCTAAATATGTACTAACAAATCCAATTAGGATTCTCTTACTATCCCTTATTAATGCTTCACCCCTACCATTGCCAATATTCCCTTTAAATACCCAATCAAAATTGAGCTTTAGCCATCCCTCCTTGGGTGCCTACCATTTTATACTTTTTCTTAGATCTACAAGGGGATTATTTTATATTTCCACTAGGTTTAGATCGCATTGTTCACTTATCCTTGCTTGCTCTATTAATTTTTTTTTTTACCTTTATTCTTAGGGATTTCATGTTTTCCACTAAAGAAACTAAGAGAATCTAAATATTTCTATATGTAGCTCTTTTTTTTTTATTAAATATTCTCCTGTTTCTCTTCAACCATAAACCTCATGCATAATGGGAAGGAATCAAGTCCCATATATGATTTAATCTAGTACTCTTAAAGGTATTTTCCCACTACCTAATCCATTCTACCAAATTATTTGATATAGCTAATTTAATACTCATATCCTTGATTAATGTTTGAATTATCTTGAGGGAGTGGTTATACTTTAACATTATGTGTTTCACTATCTCTTATTGTGTTTTGTAAATTTAACACCTATTTGAAAATTGAAACACTCTCTTATGTAAGTTATCTACTATAAGAAACTTGTTTTGGATAGCCAACCATAGAAACATTCCTATCTTATGTCTAAACATCCTCCCCCATAGTCTCCCCATTGAAATCCCCCTTCCTGATATAATGTTAGTAATTCATAGGGTGACTCAACACTAAATAAACCTTCTTGAGTAGATCCCCATAGTATGTTGTTCTCCCCCATATCAATACCTATATGGTAGGCAGGGTTATGCAGAGTGGTAAATTATAGGTAGGATATTCTAGCTTGGGTAATATTTTGTATGTAAGCCATCCTTGAGAGTTGTATGCTAGATGAAGTATTTAAAACTACGAAGAGCAATAATGTATGTATATTTTTGTATAATTGAATGAAAGTATTGAAGGAGGCTGCCCCCTCGAAGTAGTTTGTGATTATGTGTTAATTGTGAGATTGTTCATTTCTACATTTATATTTCATAGTTGTGTTGTGATAATTTATGTTTATTTACAATATTTGTGTAAGTGTGCTTATTTTTAATAGTATGTTCCTAAAAATTGGTACCAGATAACTTTATAAGATCGTGTTATGCTACAACTATGATATTGATAATTCATGCCATTTCGATTGTTAGATATAAGATTTTTTGTTATGTTTTGCTAGTTTTACTTATTTAAAAAATCTAGTCTATTTTTTTTGTAATAGTTATTTAGGCTAGAAACCCTATGTCAAGGGTTTTAAAATATCACAAAGGATTTATCATTATTGGCTAAGCTAGATTACCTATGAAGAATCTAGTGAAGTGAGTTGCAACCAGGCTCCAATTCCTAGGCCTTAGACAACACCCATCTATGGAATTGAGCTCCCATGTATCTTTAGATATTTTAGGAGACCCCATAGGATTAAGAGAGGCCTTTAACCCTTAGAAATATTTATGGCCTTCTATTCTTCATAGTGCACCTGACACAACATATAGGAAAATTGCCCTCTCATACTAATAGAGAGGTAGATAGTATGCTCAAGGGTATGTGTGGAATAATCCTTAAGTAGTGGCCTAAAATATTGGTCTGAGCACTATCATTTGTCACTATGATATAATAGAGGTCCTATGGGTAATATATACTTTGGATTAGCATACCTTGTTATTTTTAATATCATCCTAGAACAAAAATATCTATAAATTTTATCCTATAAATTTTGAACCTGTATCATAACCTTGTTATACAAATTAAGCATACAAAGAAGACATCCCTATCCCAGAATTCCTACATGCAAAACAATCACAATTTTTTTTTATAGAAGAATATAACATGTGGGCAAAAACCATCGAATTTAAAATAGTAGGAACAAAGGGGTTCAATGTTAGTAATATTCAATACATTACATTAGTAACAGTTAGTATAGGGTCATTAGTTGTCAGTGTCAAAATAGTTACCTATGATAGTTAGAATTTAAAAATAAATAGAGAATATTTGTGATAGAGTCAGACTAGGCAGGTGGTAGTATAGTGTCAGGAGTAGTTAGTAGTCAAAATAGATAAAATAGAGAGTGAGAAAGGTTTGTTTGACATATAACCTAACTTTTGAACCCAACCTTCAAATAAAACTAACCACATCAGCAACCTTGACAAAAAAACAATATAAAAAAAGTCTATGGTGTCCAAAAATAGTGTTATGGTATATAGCTCATTATGATCATCTTCTCGATTTGATAATTTTAATATATAACATCCAAACCAAATTTTGGATCCTTATTAAAAATAGTAACCCCTAAAACCACCTTTCTAATTTTAGTAAGTCTCACCAATAGGACATAACTCTTAAAACATAGATTCTGGTACTTGGCAACAAAAATTAGATAACCAAATTTCTCAAAAAGTGGATAATATGGGTAAACTAGTATGGCCCTCAATCACCCATAGCTTAGATGAGATAATAAAACAAATTTAAAACTTCTAGGAAACTATGAGTGTGGTCATCGAGGCATAGAAATAAATGAAGGCTGAATTAGATAGTCATATTGCTTCTAATTCCTTGGGTCATTAGGATCAACAAGATACTGGTATGAGTCACTACCATCAAAATGTACCAAATAATAAAGGATTTAAATTGTCAAAATTAGACTTTCCAAAATTTAATGGAAAATATCTTGAGGGATGGATTTATAAGGTAGAACAAAATTTCACTCTTCATAATATCCCATGCTACATGTAGTTGATGATTTCCTCCTTAAATTTTTATTCAAATACACTCTATTGGTTTGTGTAGCTTTGAAAGGATGGACCTGACCTCTCTTGGAAATAATTTGAACATCTAATCACTCACTTTGGTCCTAGTGAGTTTGTAGTTTTTATAGGAGCCCTTTTTAAACTTAGACAAACCTCAAGCATTCAAGAGTATCAAAGTCAATTTGAAAAACTTGCCAATCATAACATTGGTCTAAGTGTCAACTCCTTTCAAAGTTGTTTTTTGAGTGGTTTGAATGATGATATTTGGGCTAAGGTTAAACTGTTGAGACCTCAAACATTAACATAGATAATATAATTGGTTAAAATGGTAGAAGAAAAATTTAGGGCTCTAGGATGCACCTCTAAATTTTTGTAATCTCAGTCATTATTTTTGTCTAAGCCTATGACAAGTCCTACCAATAAATCTCCTACTATAAAAAAAAATTTACTCATGAATATATGGAGAGTAGAAGGGTATAAGTGTTATGTTATAAATGTGATGAAAAGTATTCACAGGGCCACACGTATGTGCAACAAAAATTGTATTCGCTAGATATCGAAGAAGCACTAATTACATAATGGGAAGATTATGCCTTGGCTATAATTGTATCTATATTTGAATAAGGTACCATAAAATCTATACAAAAATTTCCAAATGTTCTTTTGGATAGCAATATGTTGAATGCTTAGGTCACATTGCCACTAAGGATGGAGTTCAATTTGATCCTAGGAAAATTTAGGTTGTCCAATATTTGCCTAAGCCTTGTGCCCTAAAGGGACTTCATGGTTTCTTGGCACTCACTGGTTATTATAAGAAATTTGTGAAGAATTATAGCAAGATAGTGGCTCCATTAACAACCATGTTGAGGAAGAATTCATTTTTGTGGATAGAACCTATTGAAAAGGTTTTTTTTTTTTTTGAATTTTGCCATGACCACTACCCCTATGTTAGCAAAGCCAAATTTCTCTAAACAGTTTGTCATTGAAAGTGATGCATCAATAATTGGCAATGGGGCAGCTTTAATACGAAAAGGTAGATATTTGGCCTTCACTAGAAAAGAACTCTCATGCCAGAATTTGGACAAGTCTACTTATGAGAAGGAAATGCTTACAATTTACATGTGGTTAATCATTGGTGATTGTATCTGATTGAGAGCTATTTTTCTATAAATATTGATCACTAGAGTCTAAAATATTTCTTAGAACAAAATGCGGACACACTAGAACAACAAAAATGGATTTCAAAATTATTGGGTTATGACTACAACATCACCTATAAGAAGGGTAAGGAGAACAAGGTTGCATATGCTTTATCTCTACTACATGAATAACTAGCTATACTACATGCTATATCCATACCACATCCTCAAAGGATTCATCAACTTTAAAAGGAATTGATTGATATTAACCAATGTACATCCTCATTCAAGCCTTGGCTATAATTGGGATGGTCACAATTTATGGTACCATGGAAATCTTGTCATACCCAATCAATTATAAATAAAGGACCTCATTCTTCAGGAAATGCATGTTTCCCCAATAACTGGCCATTCGAGGTTTTTCAAAACTTATACAAGGACCAAACATAACTTTTTTGGCATGGAATAAAAATTGATATTTATTATTTTATATCTTAATGTGATCGTTGGCAATGTATGAAAGGTGAAATAGTGAGTTACCCTAGTACCCTCCAACCCTTGTTAATTCTTGAGCAGATTTAGATGGATATCTCTATTGATTTCATTGAAGGGTTGCCTAAATTAGGAGGCAAATCAGTTATTATAGTGATAGTGGATTGTCTTACAAAGTATGCTCATTTTTATTCCCTATCCCACCCATACACTACATTCATTATTGCTCAAACATTACTAGACTTTATATTTCATCTTCATGGTATACCTAAATTTATTGTCTTTGTTAGGGATCTACCTTCACTAATCATTTTTTGTAGAAATTGTTCAAGTTGTAGGGAACATAAGTCAAGATGAGTTTTTCCTATCACCCTCAAATTGATGGTGAAACTAAAATTGTGAATAACTTCTTGGAAACATATATTTATTACTTCAACTTTGAACATCCTACACATTAGCCCAAATGAATTTATTTAAAAAATAGGTGCTATAAAAAAACATATTACATTGCCACTAAGGTGAATTCCTTTGAAGTAGTCTATGATCAACCTCCACTAACTCCATCTTCTTATATTCTAGGTAGTTCCAAAAAATTCAAGCTATGGATTCCACTCTTCGCTAGCATGATTTCATTCATCACCAAGTCAAGGTTAATATGGACGTGGCTCAAAATCATATGAAACAATAAGTTTATCAACATCACATTGAACATAGCTTTGATTTTGGATACATGGTGTTGCTTCACTTGTACTTGTACAAACAATACTTTCTCCAACTTCATGGTTGTCAAAAACTTGTAGCAAAATACTATGGTCCTTATTAGGTATTGCAAAGGATCAGTTCAATAATATACAAACTAGCCCTTCCAACTAGTTCCAAAATCCATCAAGTATTTCATGTATCTTCCCTCAATCAAGTTGTTGGCAACATGGTCTAGGTGTAATCTACACTTCTAGAGTTGGATGAGGAAAGTTCCATGCTTGAACTTAAGTGTATTGTCAACTTTAGATCACACAACCTTTATCGGTGTGTCATCACCAATATTCTCATCTAGTGGTGTGGATTTCAACATGAATATGCTACATGGGAACCTCTTCAAAAACTCCAACAATAGTTTCCTCACCTTTAGCTTTAAGGACAATGATTTTCAAAGGGGAAGCACAAGTGAAGACCCCATCCTAAAACCATGATGTAATGTTCCTTGTTGAATGTGAGGGAAACCCATAGTAATATTTTATAATGTTTAGTAAACATGGAGAACACCCATGATAATATTTTTAAATATTTTGTAATAGTTTTGGATCTAGAATCACATAGATAAGTGGCACCATAATATGTAATTTTTATCAAGAATGTAACTATTTTATAGGTAGGATATTCTAGCTTGAGTGGCATTTTGCATGTAAGTCAACCTTGAGCGTTAGGTGGTAGATGAAGTCTTTAAAACTATGAGTAGCAATGTATATATAGTTTTGCATAATTTAATGAAAGTATTGAATGAGGTTTCCCCCTCGAAGTGGCCTATGATTCGATGTTAATTGTGAGATTTTTAATTTCTACATTTATGTTTATTTGTAATATTTGTGTGAGTGTGTTTATTTTTAATAGTAGGTTCCTAACATTGCACTACATAAAATAAAATCATTTATTTACAACTATTCATTTCTCACTTTTTTGCTCTTGAGCTTTTGTAGAAGGGAGTTAGTGTTTGTACTAGACCAATCTACTTGGGAACATAGATCAAATACTACAACCTTCAAGACAACTTAGGAACTAAGGAAACAAATGTGAGTTGAGCTCCCTACCATATAAATAATAATGATGAATCCAAGAACATATTATGTAATAATTGCATGCCTTTATAGCAATAGTATTCCAATCACTAGAATATTTTGAAAGTCCCTATATTTTAAGTTTCACTACTTTATGCAAGATATATAAAACCTGCACAAAAAATAATAATAGAATATCATTTAGGACCTAAAACATATAAACATCCATCTCTATATCATTCACACTAACATATTCAAGCACCACACTACAACCCCATCATAAAAAAAGTAACTATTGGGATTGTAATATAACATAACATGATAACACATTATGGAGGTAAATCAACACAAGATAGAGGTAAATAAATTATCCCTTAGCTTTTTGAATAATGAAAATTGACCTCTATATGTTCATGAAATACAAAAGTAAATAGGAAAACCCTAAGTCTAACCCTAATCATGTGTAAATGAAAGTGCATAGGTAAAGTGTACATTAAATATTATAAAATCCCCCATTATGTTGAACTTTCCCAAATACGAAAATAAGTCAACGTTCGATATTTCACCCATTAGTGTTGATGCTCATTACAACATATATAGAGCATTGTGATAAACTTGGAAAACTTATCAAGCCCAAGTGACTTGGTGAAGATGTCAGTCACTTGATCTTGAGTTGGTACATACTCCATGTGGATAAGGTTCTATTGGAACATTTCTTAGATGAAGTGGTGATGGATATCAATGTTCTTGGTCCAGGAATGGAAGACTATATTTTTGGTCATATTAATGGTACTTTGATTCTCATAATATATGTGTGTTGGACCATCTATGACCAGTCCAACATCCTTAAGTAGTTGCCTCAATCAAATGGATTTCTTAGTTGCCTCATATACTACCTTATACTCTGATTATACTAAAGAAAAGGAAATTATATATTGTTTCTTGGTGCTCCATAAAATAGTACCCTAACCCAACTTAAAGTAGTAACCAGTAGTTGATATTCTAGTTTAAGGACAAGTGACCAAATCTGAATCTATGTATCCAATCAATGAAAAGTCATAACATACTTTGTACATAAGACCATGATGAGGGATCCCCTTGAGGAATCTCAAAATCCTCTTAGTAGATATTCAATGGCTCTTCTTGGAATATTACATGAATCTAGAAGTAAGGCCCACTAAATAGGTGATATATGGTCTAGGTGAAGTTAAGTATATCAAACTTCCAACTAGTTGTTTGTAAAGGGTGCCATAAACCCTTTCTTCATCATCACTATTAATAAATTTTAAATGGGTTTCCATGGGAGTGAGGTAGGTTTTACACTCTTGCATGCAAAACCTCCCTAAGAGAGATTGAATATATTTAGCTTTGGAGATGAAAATCTTGCCAAGCTATTATCACACTTCTATGCCTAAGAAGTAGTGAAGGAGGCCAAAGTCAGTCATTTCAATTTTTTGCATAAGTCCTCTTTGAGAAACCTTATTCCATATGTTTAATCACCTTTAATTATAATATCATCCATATATCATAATTATGTGGTTCCTTCAATATTTCACATAGAAAGTATACTCTATGATAGATCTAGTAAAACCAAGACTAATGAAATAGGAGTCAATTTTGGTATACCAAGTTCGTAGTGCCTACTTCAATACATATAGAGCTTTCTTCAATATGATGACTTTTTGTTCGTGGCCTTTGACTATGTACCCCAGTGGTTGATCAACATGCACTTATTCTTGCAACATACCATTAAGGAAGGCACTTTTGACATCCATCTAATATATAGGCCAATGTTTCTGAATGACTAAAGCAATAACAGTGTAGATTGTAGTCATCTTTGCCAATGTATCTCTGTGTTCTTGAATTTTGAATATGTACCTTGGCCATTTATCAACATACACTACTTCCTACAATATACCATTAAGGAAGGCACTTATGACATCTATCTAATATATAGGCCAATGTTTCTGAATGACTAAAGTAATAACAGTGTGGATTGTAGTCATATTTGTCATAGGAGAAAAGGTCTCCTCATAATAAATCCCTTATTATTACTTATATCCTTCAGAAACTAGGCAAGACTAGAAGTGATATAATGAGCCATATAATTTGTACTTTTCCTTATACACCCATTTTGTGCCAATGGTGGACTTTCCTGGGGATAAATCAACTAAATCCTATGTGTGATTTTGTTTAATGGAATCCAATTATTTTTCCATGGTGAGATTCCATTTAGGACCACCAAGTGCTTCTTTAACATTAAAATATTCTAGTTGGCTCAAGACTTTAGCCATGAGAGCATAATTCACTTGGTGTCTTAGGGCAAAAGGCCTTTTACCTATATAAGTGGGCAAGTGGATTTGGGATACATCTATGGTATATTGGACCCACTAAGGTAAAGGATTTGATGATATGGAATTATCACTAGATGGAGGAGTAGGATTGGAAGGAGTACATGGATCATGGGTGAGGATATTTTCATGTTGAGGAAGGCTTTGATTGATGATGGAAGAGAAAGGATTAGGTGAGGGAGTGGCTACCAAGTGAGTAATTATTTCTTGATTTGGTTGAGAGGAGGGGGCCATAGGAGGAGGATTTAGTGGGGGATAATAATTGAAGGTAAAATCCCTAGAAATAAAAATCCACTTGGAAATAGGATAATATTACTTATAGGATTTGGCACTATCACTATAGCTAACAAAGATGCATTTTTTACTCTTGTCATCAAATTTGATTATTTTTTGATGAGGAATGTGAGTATAGGCATCACAACTAAAAACTCTAAAAATGGACCACATAGGGTGTTATTCCACTCCATAATTCCTCTGGTGTTATATCTTGTAAATCCTTAGTATAGGACCTATTGGTCAAGTGTGCAATAGTAATAACAACTTCCCCCAAAAATGTGGTTGTTAATGTAACATCAACTAGTATAGATTTTGCCTTGTTTGTGATGGTTTGATGTATCATTTTAGATACTCCATTTTTCTAATGGGTATAAGGAGTTGTGAATTGATTTCTTATTCCATGATACATATAAAATCTAAAATAATATTTGGATATGTATTATCCACGACTATCTATCATCAAGGTGAATATTTGATAGCCACTTTCTCTTTCAACAAGCGCCATTAATTCCTTGAATGTATCAATGGTTTACCATTTATACTGAATGAGATAGATAAAAAATTTCTTCCTATAATCAACAATGAAAGTGATGTAATATATGGCCCTAGTATGAGAGTGAATATATATTGGCCCACAAATGTCTAAATGCACTAACTATAATGGTTTGTGGGCTATCCAAACCTTTCCTAACTAAAACGACAATTTATGGTGTTTGGCAATAATACATGGTTCACAAAAGCATATAGACTCTTTTAAGTGAGCAAGTCCTTTTACCAAACCCATTTTTTCCATCATTTAATGATTACAAAAGTTTAAATAACCCATTCTTTCATTCCACATATACTCCAAAGAGAAAGTAGTAGTTGTATGCAAATATTTTTGACTTACAAATTTGATAAGGAGTTAATAGACACCATCCTTATTGAATCTAATTGTTTTGATAAAGCCATTGGGTTCCTAAATATAACAATTTTATTTTTCAAAAAATATAGTATAACCCTTATCTATAAGTTACCCAATAGAAAGGGACTCCTCTTGATGTTAGGTACATGCGATACATCTTGTGGTAGAAAAATATTCCTATTATGTAAAGCAAGTGGTGCATCTCCTACACCTTTAGTGGGAAGAGCATGTTCATCTCCAAAAGTAATGAACTGATTATGAGTAGGTTGTATCGTGGTCAACCAATACTGCCTACTTGTCATGTGCTTAGCTACCCTTGAGTCTATATACCAATAATATTTATCTTCAACATTGACATGATATACTACATACAAAGTATTAATATTATGGTCCTGTTGATCACTCTAATTTTTTTATCTATTTCTTTTATAGAAATCAATTGTGGAATGAACCTATTTTCTATTTTTTTTTTCTGTAGGGGGGCATTTTTTTTCTTTTCTTTCTAGTGGGGAGGGTGTGTGGTGGGGAGGGGATTGTGGAAGGGGGGTGTACAGGGGCACACTTGGGTGACGAGGGAGTTTGGGCCACAAGAGGAAGGGGTGTGTGGGCCACGTGGGGGTGGATTGATTATTTATTTATTTATTTATTTTATTTCATGTGCTTCCTTTTTAATTTTTCGTGTGCTATTTTTTGTTTTAAATTATGTTTTTTTTTCCTGCACTTATTTTGAATTTTGTTTTTCATATGCACTTTTATTTATTTATTTATTTATTTTGGCACTTTATTTTATTTTTTATTGATTGATTTTAAAAGAAAATAATTCTACATTAAAATTTGAAAACCTTATGGCAAAAGCATATTTTTTAATTTTTTTATCGACACCCTTCATTTGTAGCTAAATAGTTCCAAGCACTCTCAAAGCACGAACAGTCTAAATCCTCTATATCTGGATTTCACCCTTTGTTTGCAGCAACACACAAACAATGTAACACAAACAAATTCCACCAAGAATGAATAATATTTCCAAGATCTTAAATACTTGACCTACACCTTCAATCTATTCCACTTAAACTAAGAGTCTTTGATTTGTAATGGAAATGTAAATCCAAAAATAAAATTTTCAGTAACATTTTCAACAACTTCACTAGGCTTCTTTTTTTGGGTGTAAAAATAGGGCACTAAAAAAATGGTAAGGAAACTCTAGCCACCAATGCTAGAGGTCAAATAATATCATAACAAATACTAAACTAGAGGATTTCAAATGGAAAAACCATACAAAAAATTGTTTCTCATTCATAGGATCAACCAAAGAGGTTGCAAGTGAAAAGGATACTCCATGATTTTTTTCTAATACTAGAGTCTTGGTCTGATTTTTGATCACCAAGAGTGGTGAGAGTATACTCCCAACAAGATATCTAATCCTAAAGCCAAACACTCCATAGGAATAAATTTTACTCTGATACAATATGTTGGGACTGTAATATAACATAACATGACAACACATTACGGAGGTAAATATACACAAGAGAGAGTAAAATAAATAGGCCCTTAGCCTATTGAATAATGAGCACTGACCTCTATATTTTCATGAAGTAAAAAGCCTATATATAGCAAAAAAAGAGGTATTAGGGTTTGTAAATAGGAAAACCCTAACCCTAATCCTAATCATGTGCAAATAAAAGTGCATAGGAAAAGTGTACATCAAATATTCTAACAATAATAGGGGAATGATCACCATCCAATACTTCTAAATTTACCTCACAAGTTTTCAAAATATCATTAATTACCCTTGATATCATATCTTTCCCTTTCCACTAGTTGAATTATGTTTGAATGACTAGTATTCTATGGAACCCATATTTTATCCTCTTCATGAACAACCCCCTAGTTTGTTAACCAATCATCTACTCCATTTCCTTCTCTGAATACATCGACCACTTCAAATTTCTCCATTGAGCTTAGGATCCTTAGAGTATTTGTTATTTTACTTGACACGTACCAATTTATCATAACCCTCGTATTAAGATAATTGATAGTGTTAAGTGAATCTCCCTCCACCATCAAATTTCTCACTCCCATCTACCTTGCAAATTTTTTTCCTACCAATACTACTCTAGCTTCTACTTGATGACTTTCCATAGCTTCTAAATACTCACTAACAACTCCAATTAGGATTATATTACTATCTCTTATTAATGCTTCACCCCTAGCCTTGTCAATATTCCCTTTAAATACCCAATCAAAATTGAGCTTTAGCCATCCCTCCTTGGGTGCCTACCATTTTTTACTTTTTCTTAGATCTACATGACGATTATTTTATATTCTTACTAGGCTTGGATCCCATTCTTAACTTATCCTTGCTTCCTCTATTGATTATGGTTTTACCTTTATTCTTAGGTATTTCATGTTTTCCACTAAAGCAACTAAGAGAATCTGAATATTTCTATATGTAGCTCTCTTTTTTCTCTTAAATATTCTCCTATTTATCTTCAACCATAAACCTCATGCATAATGGAAAGGAATCAAGTCCCATATATGATTTAATCTAATACTCTTAAAGGTATTTTCCCACTACCTAATACATTCTACCGAATTATTTGATATAGCTAATTCAATACTCATATCTTTGATGAATGTTTGAAGTATCTTGAGGGAGTAATTATCCTTGAACATTATGTGTTTCACTATCTCTTCTTGTGCTTTGTAAAGGTAACACCAATTTGAAAATTGAAACACTCTCTTATGTAAGTTATCTACTATAAGAATATTATTTTGGATAGCCATCTTGTTTTGGATAAGAATATTGTTTTGGATAGCCATAGAAACATTGCTATCTTATGTCTAACCATCCTCCTCCATATTCCCCCCATTGAAATATCCCTTCCTGATCTAATGTTAGTAATTCATAGGGGTATTTAACACTAAATGAACCTTCTTGAGTTTATCCCTGTAGTATGTTGTTCTCCCCCATATCAATACCTATATGGTAGGCAAGGTTCTGCATAGTGGTAAATTGTAGGTAGGAGATTATAGCTTGGGTGACATTTTGCATGTAAGCCATACTTGATAATTATATGATAGATGAAGTCTTTAAAACTACGAGGAGAAAGAATGTGTGTATATTTTTTCATAATTGAATTAAAGTATTGAAGGAGGCTATCCCCTCGAAGTAGTTTGTGATTATGTGTTAATTGTGAGATTGTTCATTTATGCATTTATATTTCATAGTTGTGTTGTGAGAATTTATGTTTATTTACAATATTTATGTGAGTGTGCTTATTTTTTATTGTATGTTACTAACAAGTGGCACCAAATCACTTTCTAGGGCCGTGTTCTGCTGCAACTATGACATTGACAATTCCAGCCATTTTGATTGTTAGATATAAGATTTTATGTTATGTTTTGCTAGTTTTACTTATTTGAAAAATCTAACCTCTATTTTTTTTGTAATAGTTATTTAGGCTAGAAACCCTATTTCAAGGGTTTTAAAATATCACAAAGGAGTTATCATTATTGGCTAAGCTATATTACCTATAAATAATCTTGTAAAGTGAGTTGCAATCAGGCTCCAATACCTAGGCCTCAAATAACACCCATCTATGGAATTGAGCTCCCATGTATCTTTAGATATTTTAGGAGACCCCTTAGGATTAAGAGAGACATTTAAATCTTAGAAATATTTTTGTCCTTGTATTCTTCATAGTGCACCTGACACAACATCTAGAAAAAGTACCCTCCCATACTAATAGAAAGGTAGATAGTGTTCTCAAGGGTATGTGCAAAATACTCCTTAAGTAGTGGCCTTAAATATTGGTCTAAGCACTATCATTTTTCACTACGGTATAACAGAGGGCCTATGGGTAATATATATACTTTGGCTTAGCATGCCTTGTTGTGTTGAATATCATCCTACAAAAAAAATATCTATAAATTTCATCCTATAAATTTTGAACCTATATCATAACCTTGTTACACAAATTAATCATACAAAGAAGACATCCCTATCCCAGAATTCCTACATGCAAAACAATCATAATTTTTTTTATAGAAGAATATAACAAGAACCATCGAAGTTAAAAGAGTAGGAACAAAGGGGGTCAATGTTAGTAATAGTCAATACATTCCATTAGTAATAGTTAGTATAGGGTCATTATTTGTCAGTGTCAAAATAGTTACCTATGATAGTAAGAATTTAAAAACAAATAGAGAATATTTGTGATAGAGTCAGACTAGGCAGTTGCTAGTATAGTGTCACGATTGGTTAGTAGTCAAAATAGATAGAATAGAGAGTTATGAAGGATTGTTCGACATAGAACCTAACTTTTGAACCAAGCCTTTAGAGGAAAAAATGACCACACTAGTCACCTTGACAAAAAAATAATATAAAAAGTCTATGGTGTCCAAAACTAGTGTTATCATATATAGCTCATTATGATCATCTTATCGAGTTGATAATTTTTATATGTAACACCCAAACCACTTTTTGGGATCCTTATTAAAAATAGTAATCCCTAAAACCACCTTTCTATTTTTAGTAAGTCTCACAAATAGGACATAACTCTTAAAACATAGGTTCTGGTACTTGGCAACAAAAATTAGATAACAAAATTTCTCAAAAAGTGGATAATATGGGTAAAAAAGTATGGTCCTCAATCACCCATAGCCTAGATGAGATAATAAAACAAATTAAATTTTTTTAGGAAACTATGAGTGTGGTCATCGAGGCATAGAAATAAATGAAAGCTGAATTGGATAGTCATATCTCTTCTGATTCCTTGGGTCATTAGGATCAACAAGATACTGGTATGAGTCACCACCATAGAAATGTACCAAATAATAAAGGATTTAAATTATCAAAATTAGACTTTCCAAAATTTTATGGAAAATATCTTGAGGGGTGGATTTATAAGGTAGAACAATATTTCACTTTTTATAATATCCCATACTACATGTAGTTGATGATTGCCTCCTTCAATTTTAAATCATTTCACTCTATTGGTTTGTGTGGATTTGAAAGGATGAACCTGGCCTCTCTTGGAAAGACTTTGAACAACATCTACTCACTGACTTTGGTCCTAGTGAGTTTGAATTTTTTATAGGACCCCTTTTTAAACTTAGACAAATCTCAACCATTCAAGAGTATCAAAGTCAATTTGAAAAACTTGCCAATCATAACATTGGTATAAGTTTCAACTCCTTTCAAAGTTGTTTTGTGAGTGGTTTGAAGGATGAAATTTGGGCTAAGGTTAAAATTTTGAGGCCTGAAACATTACCATATATAATATAATTGGTTAAAATGGTAGAAGATAAATTTAGGGCTCTAGGATGCACCTCTAAATTTCTACAATCTTGATTATTATTTTTGTCCATGCCTATGACAAGTCCTACCACTAAATCTCCCACTATAAAAAAAATTGACTCATGAAGAGATGGAGAGTAGAAGGGTATAAGTTTTATGTTATAATTTTGATAAAAAGTATTCATGGGGCCACAAGTATGTGCAACAAAAATTGTATCTACTAGATATGGAAGAGGCACTAATTGCATAATGGGAATATAATGCCTTGGCTATAATTATATCTATATTTGAATGAGGCACTATCAAATCTATACAAATATATCCAAATGTTATTTTGGATAGTAATATGTTGAATGCTTAGGTCACATTGTCACTAAGGATGGAGTTCAAGTTGATCCTAGGAAAATTCAAGTTGTCCAAGAATGGCCTAAGCCTTGTACCCTAAAGGGACTTCATGGTTTCGTGGGACTCACTAGTTATTATAAGATATTTGTCAAGAATTATAGCAAGATAGTGGCTCCATTAACTACCATGTTGAGGAAGAATTCATTTTTGTGGATAAAACCTATAGAAAAGGATTTTGTTGGTTTGAAGTATGCCATGACCACTACCCCTATGTTAGGAGTGCCAAATTTCTCTAAAATATAGATATTTGGCCTTCAATAGCAAGGCACTCTCATGCCATAATTTGGGTAAGCCTACTTATGAGAAGGAAATACTTACCATTTACATGTGGTCAATCATTGGTGACTGTATCTGATTGAGATTTATTTTTACAAAAATATTGATCACTAGAGTCTCAAATATTTATTAGAACAAAGAGTGGACACACTAGAGCAACAAAAATGGATTTTAAATTTTTTGGGTTATGACTACAACATTACCTATAATAAGGGTAAGGAGAACATGGTTGTATATGCTTTATCTCGACTACGTGAGAAAATAGCTATGCTACATGTTATATCCATACCATATCCTTAAAGGATTCATCAACTTTCTAAGGAATTTATTGATATTAACCAATGTAAATCCTTATTCAAGCCTTGGCTATAATTGGGATGGTCACAATTTATGGTATCATGGAAATATTTTTGTACCCAATCAATCATAAATAAAGGACCTCATTCTTTAGGAAATGCATGCTTCCCCAACAACTGGTCATTCAAGGTTTCTCAAAACTTATACAAGGACCAAATATAACTTTTTTTCTAGGGAATGAAAAATGAAATGTATACTTTTATAGCTTAATGTGATCGTTGGCAATGAATGAAAGGTGAAATAGTGAGTTCCCATAGTACCCTCTAACCCCTATCGATTCTTGAGCAGGTTTGGATGGATATATCTATGAATTTCATTGAATGGGTGGCTAAATGAGGAGGAAAATTAGTTATTCTAGTGATAGTGGATTTTCTTACACCCTCAAATTGATGGTGAAACTAAAATTGTGAATAACTGCTTGGAAACATATCTTTTTTACTTTAACTTTGAACATCCTACACATTAGGCCAAATGAATTTATTTTGAAAAGAGATGGTATAAGAAAATATATCACACTGCAACTAAGGTGAGTACTTTGAAGCATTCTATGATCAACCTCCACTAACTCCATCTTCTTATATTCTACGTAGTTCCAAAAATTCAAGCTATGGATTCCACTCTTCGCTAACATGATTTCATTTTTTTCCAACTCAAGGTTAATTTGGATGTGGCTCAAAAACATATGAAATAATAAGCTAATCAAAATCACATTTAACATAGCTTTGATGTTGGAGACATTGTTTTTCTTCACTTTTAGTTGTACAAACAATACTTTCTCCATATTCATGGTTGTCAAAACTTGTAGCAAAATACTATGGCCCTTATTAGGTATTGCAAAGGATCAGTTCAATAATATATAAACTAGACCTTCCAACTAATTCCAAAATCCATCAAATATTCCATGTATCTTCCCTCAAGCAAATTTGTTGGTAACATGGTCTAGGTGCAATCTACACTTATAGAGTTGGATGAGGAAATTTCCATCCTTCTTAAATTTAAGTGTATTTTCAATTGTATATCACGTACTCTTTATCAGTGTTTCATAACCAATATTATCATCTAGTGGTGTTGTTTACAACCTGAATATGCTACATAGTAACCTCTTCAAAATATCCAACAATAGTTTCCTCACCTTTATCCTTAAGGACAATGCTTTACAAAGGGGAAGCACAAGGTAGGACCCCATCCTAAAACTATGATGTAAGTTTCCTTATTGAATGTGAGGGACACCCATAGTAATATTTTATAATGTTTTGTAAATATAGGGAACACCCATGATAGTAATTTGAAATATTTTATAATCGATGTAACTCTAGAAGCACCTAGACAAGTGGCACCATTATATGTAATTGTTATAAAGAATGTAACTACTTTATAGGTAGGAGATTATAGCTCGAGTGGCATTTTGCATGTAAGTCAACCTTGAGGGTTAGGTGGTAGATGAAGTCTTTAAAAATATGAGGAGTAAGAATGTATATATCATTTTGCATAATTTAAAGAAAGTATTTAAGGAGGTTGCCCCCTCTAAGTGGCCTATGATTCTATGGTAATTGTGAGATTGTTCATTTCTACATTTATGTTTATTTGTAATATTTGTGTGATTGTGTTTATTTTTAATGGTGGGTTTCTAACATTGCACTACATAAAATAAATCCTTTATTATTTACAAATAACCATTTAGTTCTCAGTTTGTTGCTCTTTATATTTTGTAGAAGGGATTTAGTCTTTGTACTAAACCAATCTACTTGGGAACATAGATCAAATACTACAACCTTCAAGAAAACTTAGGAACTAAGGAAAAAAATGTGAGTTGAGCTCCCTACCAACTAAATAATGATTATGAATCCAAGAACATATGATGTAATAATTTCATGCCTTTATAGCTATAGTATTCCAATCACTAGAATGTTTTATAAGTCCCTATATTTTAAGTTTCACTACTTTATGCAAGATATATAAAACTTGCACAAAAGATAATAATGGAATGTCATTTAGGACCTAAAACTTACAAATATCCATCTCTATATCATTCACACTAACATATTCAAGCACCACAGTACAACCCCATCATAAAAATATTAACTATTGGGATTGTAATATAACATAACATGATAACATGTTATGGAGGTAAATCAACACATGATAGAGGTAAATAAATTATCCCTTAGCTTGTTGAATAATGGAATTTGACCTCTATATGTTCATGAAATAAAAAACATATATATATATAGCAAAAAGAAGAGGTATTAGGGCTTGTAAAGAGGAAAACCCTAAGCCTAACCCTAATCATTTACAAATGAAAGTGCATAGGTAAAGTGTACATTAAATATTCTAACATCCCCCATTAATTTATACTTTCCTAAATACAAAAATAAGTCAACATTCTATATTTATCCCATTAGTGTTGATGATCATTACAACATACATATAGCATTGTGCTAAAATTGGAAAACTTGGCATGCCCAAGTGACTTGGTGAAGATGTCAGTCACTTTATATTGAGTTGGTACATACTCCATGTGGATAAGGTTCTCTTTTACCATTTCTTAGATGAAGTGATGAAGGATATCAATGTGCTTGGTCCAGGAATGGAAGACTAGATTTTTGGTCATATTAATGGTACTTTGATTTTCATAATATATGTGTGTTGGACCATCTATGACTAGTAAAACATCCTTAAATAGCCACCTCAACCAAATGGCTTCTTTAGTTCCCTCAAATACTACCTTATACTCTGCTTCTACTAAATACATGGAAATTATATTTTGTTTCTTGGTGCTCCATAAAATAGTACCCTAACCCAACTAAAAGTAGTAACTAGTAGTTGAAATTCTATTTTAAGGAAAAGTAGCCCAATATAAATCTATGTATCCAATCAATGAAAATTCATCACATGCTTTGTACAAAAGACCATGATGAGGGATCCCCTTGAGGAATCTCAAAATCCTCTTAGTTTATATTCAATGGCTCTTCTTGGGATATTACATTTATCTAGAAATAAGGTCCACTAAATAGGTAATATATGGTCTAGTTGAAATTAAGTAGATAAAACATCCAACTAGTTGTTTGTAAAGGGTGCCATCAACCCTTTCTTCATCATCAGTATTAATAAATTTTAAATGGGTTTCCATGGGAGTAAGGGAGGGTTAAACTCTTGTATGCAAAACCTCTATAAGAGTGATTGAATATATTTATCTTGAGAGATGAAGATCTTTCCATGTTATTACCATACTTCTATGCCTAAGCAGTAGTGAAGGAGGCCCAAGTTATTCATTTCAAAGTTTTTGTATAAGTCCTCTTTGAGAAACCTTATTCCATTTGTATCATCACCTGTAATGAGAATATCATCCATATATAATATCATCATAATGATATGGTTCCTCCAGTATTTCACATAGAGATTATATTCTATTTTAGATCTAGTGAAACCAAGGTTGATGAAATAGAAGTCAGTTTTGGCATACCAAGATCATAGTGCCTACTTCAATCCATATAGAGATTTCTTCAATATGATGACTTTGTGTTCTTGTACTTTGACTATGTACCCTGGTGGTTGATCAACATGCACTTCTTCCTGAAACATACCATTAAGGAAGGCACTTTTGATATCCATCTAATATATAGGCCAATGTTTCTAAATGACTAAAGCAATAACCGTGTGCATTGTAGTCATATTTTCCATAAGAGAAAATGTGTCCTCATAATCAATCCATTCTTATTTCTTATAGCCTTTAGCTAATAGGTGAGCCTTATAGTGATCTAATTAGCCATCTAATTTATAATTTACCTTATACACCCATTTTATGCCAATGGTGGATTTTCTTGGGGGCTAATAAACTAAATCCTATGTATGATTTTTTAATGGAATCCAATTCTTATTCCATGGTGAGAATCCATTTAGGATCACCAAGTGCTTATTTAATATTAGAAGGTTCTATTTGGCTGAAGAATTTTGCCATGAGATCATAATTATCTTGGTGTCTTAGGGCAAAAGACCATTTACCTATATAAGTTGGCAAGTGACTTTGGGCTACATCAATGGTATATTGGACCCACTTAGATAAAGGATTTGATGATGTGAAATTATCATTAGTTGGAGGAGTAGGAGTGGAAGGAGGACATGGATCATGAGTGGAGAGATCCTCATGTTGAGGAAGGCTTTTATTGATGATGGAAGAGGAAGGATTAGATGAAGGAGTGCGTGCCAAAGGATTAATTATTTCTTGATTTGGTTGAGAGGAGAGGGCCATAGGAGGAGGATTTTGTGGGGGATATTCATTGAATGTAACATCCCTAGAGATAAAAATCCTCTTGTAAATAGGACCATATAACTTATAGTATTTAGCACTATCACTATAGCTAAAAAAGATGCATTTTTTACTATTTTCATCAAATTTTCTTCTTTTTTGATGAGGAATGTGAGCATAGGCATCACAACCAAAGAATCTAAAATGACCCACATAGGGTTTTCTTCCACTCCATAATTCCCATGGTGTTATGTCATGTAAATACTTTGTATAGGACCTATTAGTTAGGTATGCAAAAATAAGAACAACTTTCACCCAAAATGTGGTTGGTAATACAACATAAACTAGCACAAATTTTGCCTTGTTTGTGATGGTTTGATGCATCCTTTTAGCTACTCCATTTTTCTAAGGGGTATAAGGAGTTTTTAATTTCTTTCTTATCCCATGATACTTAAAAAATATAATAATATTTGTAGATGTATTCTCCACGATTATCTATCCTCAAGGTGAAGATCAGATAGCCACTTTCTCTTTCAAAAAGTGTCATGAATTCCTTGAATGTATCAATGGTTTACCATTTATACTGAATGAGTAGATCCAAAATTTCCTACTATAATCATCAATGAAAGTGATGTAATATCTGGAATTAGTATGAGAATGAATATACATTGGCCCACAAATGTTTAAATGCACTAACTATAATGGTTTGTGGGATCTCCAAGCCTTTCTTAACTCAAAAGGCTATCTATGGTGTTTGGCAATAACACATGGTTCACAAAAGCATTTAGACTCCCTTAAGTGAGGAAGTCCTTTTACCAAATCCATTATTTCCATCATTTAAAGATTATGAAAGTTTAAATGACCCATTATTTCATACCACATATACTACAAAGAGAAAGTAGTAGTTGTATGCAAAGATTGTTGAGTGACAAATTGGATAAGGAGGTAATAGACACCATCCTTATTGACTCCCATTGTTTTGATAGAGCCATTGGGTTCCTGAATATTACATTTTTATTTTTCAAAAAATATAGTATAACCCTTATCTATAATTTACCCAATAAAAAGGAGACTCCTCTTGAGGCTAGGTACATATGATACATCTATGGCAGGAATATTATTCCCATTATGTAAAGCAATTGGTGCATATCCTACATATTCAATGGGAAGAGCATGTTAATCTGCAAAAGTAATGAACTAATTATGAGAAGGTTGTATCTTGGTCAACCAATCCTACCTACTTGTCATGTGCTTAGCTGCACTTGAGTCTATATACCAATAATATTTATCTTCAAAATTGACCTGATATACTACATAAAAAGTATTAAGATTATGGTATTGTTGACCTCTTTAATTTTTTTATCTATTTCTTTGATAGCAATAAATTATGGATTGACCCCTTTTTTTTTTTTCCTTTCTATATGGGGGCTAAATATTTTTCTTTTCTTTCTAGTGGGGAGGGTGTGTGGTGGGGAGGGGAGTGGGGAAGGGGGGTGTGCGGGGGCACACTTAGGTGGGGAGGGAGTGTGGGCCACATGAGAGAGGTGTATGTGGGCCACGTAGGGTGGGTTGATTTTTTATTTGTTTATTTATTTATTTTATTTCACATTCTTCCCTTTTAAAATTCTTCACGCTTATTTTTTTTTATTTTGTGTTTTTTAAAATTTTTTCCGTACTTGTTTTGAATTTTTTTCACATGTGTTTTTACTTATTTATTTATTTTGATAAAAAAAATTTAAATGCTTTTCTTTTTCATTTTTTTAGAGGTTTTAAAAAAATATATTTTTGCATTAAAATTTTAAAACCTTCTGGTGAAAGCATTTTTATTTTTATTTTTTTGATTGACACCATTCATTTGTAGCTGAATATTTCCAAGCACTCTCAAAGCAAGAACAATATAACTCCTTTGTATCTAGCTTTCACCCTTTATTTGTAGTAAAACACGAACAATGTAATACAAACAAATGCCACCAAGCATGAATAATATTTCCAAGATCTTAAATACTTGATCTACACCTTCAATCTATTCCACTCACATTAGTGTTATGCATAAGGGGTCAACCCCGAAATCTATTTATAAAATAAAGGTGAATTATATCAGAATCTCGATGAATTATGTAGAAGGATACATGGCGAATTGCATTCATTTGTCTCCAAAACTTTTTAAACTGTAAAATTTTTATGTGTTGGGGGCTATGAATATTGGTTTGCAAAATATAAAAATGTACAACAAACTTAAATCCTTTAGGCCAACATGAAAGTATTTTAGCCTTTATGCTTTATGACGATCGATCTGAGACATGTATGATGATCAGCTAAAAACTTGATGATCGACTACAAGTATGAAAATCGATTGCAAACATGATGATTGGTTGTAGGTATGATGATTGGCTATAGATATGATGATCTCTACAAATTATTGGCTTGTGCTGATAGACACTGCTCTACAATCGATCGAATTATACAGATAGATACGTCTCTGTAACCAATTATCTTATGTTGATAGACACATCTTTGTAGCCGATCGACTTATTACAACTAACACTTATCTACAACTAATCAACTTATGTCTCTACAAATGATCATCTTATGTCGACTGACACTTCTCTACAATTGATCGACTTATACTAATCAATACGTCTCTACAACCAATCGACTTATGCTGATTGACACTTCTTTGTAATCGATAGACTAATGCTGACAAACTCTACTCTACAACTAATCCTCTAATACCGATAGACATGTCTCTACAACCGATCATCTTATACCAATAAACACTTTTCTACAACCGATCAACTTATGCTGACAATATTTGCAACCGATCATATTATGTCAATCGACCCTTCTTTGTAATTGATAGGTATATGTTGATCGACACTCCTCTATAACTCATAAACTTATGTCAATCATCTTACACCGATCAATAGTTCTTTGCAACCGATAGTCATATGCTTATTAAAACTCCTCTGCAACCAATCAACTTATGTTTATCATCTTACATCGATCGATACTTCTCTATAATCGATAGTCATATGCCGATTGACACTCCTCTGCAACTGATCGGCTTATGTCAATAGATAACTCTCAGTAACCTTGTCAAGTTTTTCGTTGTTTCAAAGATATTTTTGAGTTAGAGTATTTTAGATGTATGTTTATTGGTACCCACTATAGTATATATACGGGTAGTATATGAGGTGATTTTGGTAGGAAAAAAAATCATTTATAATTTGAAGACGAATTATCCATGGAATAGGGTGAAAGTTATCAATGAATTAAAATAAAAATATGATAATTATTATCAATGGTGGGTGAATTTACCCTAAAATTTCCACCTCGTAAATTTTGAGCAAATGGGCCCTAGTGAAAGCATCCAAAATTAGCCAATTTAAAATTTTGAAAATCTTAAATAAATCCAATTTATGATATTTCACGCTTATGCATAACCCTGATTCACATTAAGAGTTTTCGATTTGTAATGCAAATGTAAATCCAAAATAAAATTTTCAATAACTTTTTTAAGAGCTTCACTAGGCCTCTCTTTTTTGTGTAAAAATGGGGCACTAAAAAAAATGGTAAGGAAACCCTAGCCACCAATACTATAGGCTAAAAAAGCTCATAACATAGACTAAACCAGAGGTTTTCAAATGGAAAAACCACATAAAGAGGTTGCAAGTGAAGAGGATACTCCAATATTTTTCTAATACTAGAGTATTGGTCTAATTTTTTATCACCAAGAGTGGTGAGAACATACTTTCTACAAGAGATCTAAACTTAAGGCTAAACACTCCATAAAAAAAATGTTTGCTTTGCTACTAGATGTTGGGACTGTAATATAACATAAAATGACAACACATTATGGAGGTAAATCAACACAATATAGAGGAAAATAAATAGGCCCTTATCCTGTTGAATAATGGGCATTGACCTCTATATTTTTATGAAATACAAATCATATATATAGCAAAAAGAAGAGGTATTAGAGTTTGTAAAGAGGAAAACCCTAACCCTAAACCTAATCATGTGCAAATGAAAGTGCATAGGTAATGTGCACAACAAATATTCTAACAATAATAGGGGAAAAATCACCATCCAATACTTCTAAATTTCCCTCACAAGTTTTCAAAATATCATAAATTACCCTTGGTATCAGATATTTCCCTTTACACTAGTTGAATTATATTTGAATGACTAGTATCCTAGGGAACCCATATTTTTTCCTCTTCATGAAAAACCCCCTAGCTTGTTAACCAATAAACTATTGCATTTCCTTCTATGAATACATGGTCCACTTAAAATTTCTCCATTTATCTTAGAATCCTTAGAGTATTTTTTATTTTAATTGACACATACCAATTCAACATAGCCCTCTTATTAATACAATTGATAATGTTAAGTGAATATCCCTCTACTATCAACTTTACCACTCTCGTATACCTTACCAATTTTATTCTTACCAATATTGCTCTAGCTTCTATTTGATGACTTGTCATAGTTTCTAAATACTCACTAACAACTCCAATTAGGATTCCCTTACTATCCCTTATTAATGCTTCACCCCCAGCCTTGCCAATATTCCCTTTAAATGCCCAATAAAAATTGAGCTTTAGCCATCCCTCCATGGGTGCCTACCATTTTATAATTTTTCTTAGGTCTACATAGGGATTATTATATATTACTACTAGGATTAGATCCCATTGTTCACTTATCCTTACTTCCTCTATCTATTTTGGATCCTCCTTTATTCTTACTGATTTCATGTTTTCCACTATAGCAACTTAAATAATCTAACTATTTCTATATGTAGCTCTCTTTTTTCCCTTAAATATTCTTCTATTTATCTCCAACCATATACCTCATGCATAATGGAAAGGAATTGAGTCCTACAACTGATTTAATCTAGTACTCTTAAAGGGATTTTTCCACTACCTAATCCATCCTACCAAATTATTTGACATAACTAATTTAATCCTCATATCCTTGATTAATGTTTGAAGTATCTTGAGGGAGTAGTTATACTCGAACATTATGTGTTTCATTGTCTCTTCTTGTGATTTGCATAGGTAACACCTATTTGAAAATTGAAACCCTCTCTTATGTAAGTTATCTACTATAAGGATCTCGTTTTGAATAGCCAACCATAGAAACATTGATATATTAGGTCTATAGTCTCCCCATTCAAATACCCCTTCCTAATCTAATGTTAGTAATTCATAGGTTGATTTAATACTAAATAAACCTTCTTGAGTTAATACACATACTATGTTGTTCTCCCCTATATTAAGTCCTATATGGTAGGCAGGGTTATGCATAGTGGTAAATTATCGTAAATTAATGAATATTAGGATATTTAAAATTTAAAATTGGCTAATATGGAGACCCTGGACTTCCGTCCATTCACCAAAAATTTTGGAGGGCAAAATTTTTTTAGGGTTGGTTCACGTCAAAATTATAATACTTTTATGGTTTAAATTTTAAATCACTAGCTTTCCTGCCTATATTTTGGATCTTTCTGCCTTAAAATTATATATAATTTTATTAACATTTTATCATTTACCTATTATACCACTAGTATATATACCTAATGTGATAACGATAATCATACATGCTAAACATTGATTCTCCTCAACTAAAAATCGAGAAGGAAAAAATGATCGATAATAGAGAATGGAATAAATAGAGAACAAACAACAAACGAATGATGCTCGATCATAGAGAAAATACTACAAATAAAAGATACCTGATTGCTCTGAAAAGACTACAAATGAAAGATGCTCGACCACATAGAAAAGACTAAAAATAAACAATACTCGGTCATATATGAAAGGTAATGCAACAAAAATAGCATAAATGAAGAGGACGAGAGGAATATCGAATATGACCATTGGAATAGCGAAGATAATTGGTGGTATAACGAAGGTGATATGTGGCATGGAAAAGATAACTGATGGTAGACATAAGGTGACATGATGATGGTAGCATAACTGAAGATAATTGGTGGAATAATGAATATGATCGATGGCATAATGAAGATGATAAATATAATAATAAATATGATGATAAACAATAGGTAGACCATGATTTCCCTTATAGTTGTAGAATTATCAGAATTTTCTTCAATCTTATGTTATTTTTCTAATATTTTCCTTTACAGGTAGAATGACTCCAAATCCCAATGGAAACAAATGAGAAAAATCTTCTAGAAATAAGAGTATCCCAAAATATTTTAGTCATATCTCCAAATACAATGAGGCATCGAAATACAGTGAAGTGTTGAAATCCAATGAGGCATCAAAAACTACAAAGATGCAAGGTACACACCCGTTTTACCTACTTAATAGTAATTTTATTAAGTAATTTAAAAAATGATATAGAACATATTTGAATGTAGAATACACAATTGATCCTAATATGCCTCCACTTGAAGATATTCTTGAGGATGAAATAAATCATGAAAAATTGATCAACAATGACATGCAACAAATTGAACAGAATCCTGAAACTAGCACATAAATAAAAAATGAAAACGATCATCCTAACCAAACACACACTTCTAGGAAATATTCTACCAAGAAACCCAAATGTAGAAAGTTAACAAGGTGGACTATTGGAAGGTCATTTCATCTTGGATGGTCATAAAAATATTCATTTATTGAACCACTGCAATCAGAAAATAGTAATGATACACCAATATAATGTAGATGTATTATTTATAGTTTGAAACTAGGGAAAGATAATAAGATGTAACTTAAGTTGGATATCATACAAAGCATTGTGGGAATGTTTATGTGATAGTAAAACAAAGTGATGAGATAACTAGGAAAATAATTAGATGGAAGAATACATCAAAATGTGTACATGTAAGATATGCAAAAGACTATGATAAAGAGATGAAACAACAAAAATACTAGCTCAGAATGGTGGAATGATTCTAGCATAATTTTAAAAATTTCATAAAACTAAATTATTTTCAAAAAGCTTGCAGTTTGTTGTAATATTTACTATTCTTAAAAAGGTTAGACCTATGTCAAAATTAATTGATTTTAAGCATATATTTCAACTAGATGATTTACAAAACCTCTACAGTTTCTATTGGTCAAATCAAAGTTGTTGGAAAATGGTAAAATGTCTCTTTGGTTGAGAAGGAGGACATAAAAGAGAAAGCTAAAATTATAAATTTATTTCACTCTCTATTGATGAGGTAATTGTTTTTGACAACACATCTTGGATTTGCATGCATGTTTACACCTTTTAAATTCATGTAAGGCAACCTCATTTGCTAGAAATACATAAGATGGTGGAAAATTGTAATGTGCAAAATATTTTCAATGTTGTTGTTACTAGCTTAAATAATATCACTGAAATGAATGATACAAAAATAACCAGTAAATTAATATGTGTTGGAGCTGATGATGCTATTATAATGCAAGGTAACAAAAATGGTCTTTGTGTTTGACTTCAAACATTAGTTGCCCAATATTTGATCTCAATTCACTACATGGATCATAGAATGAATCTTGCATATATAATTGTGAGCACACTTGAAAATTTTGCAAGAGTTGAAGAACTCATCCATGAAGTACATGCTTATTTTTTGTGCAGCACAAAAAGATTTGCAAAATTTCAACTGTTTGAACTAGGAGTTACAAAAGGTAAAAAATTGTTGAAATATGTAGATATTAGGTTGATTTCATTGTTTCAACATACAACAAGAGTTTCCAAAGAACACAAATTCTTGATAAACTTAATAAAAAAAATTATATATTATATGACAGACCTGGAAACACTACTCACTTTATGCGGTATTCTTCTAATGTTGCATGAAATGAATATTTTGATTAAACTTGCGCAACAAAGATCCATTTAAATTGTTGATTTCATTACGATTAGAAAACAAATTTGTATGTGTATTGATATTTTATACTTGTCAAGTGAAATTTATATGGATCCTTTATTTGATGATTGGAGAACTTTAACAAATTCCAATGAATAAAATACTTTGTTGAAGTTCAACACCAATGATCATATTTGTATTAATGTTCATGGAAAATATATACCTTTATATTATTTTGATAAGCGATAAATGGGTATAGTTACTAAATATGTTGAATAGATGTCAATCAAATATAATATATTTGATGGAATTTTACTCAATACAAGAATAAAATTAAGAAAAATGGAAAAAACATTGACAAAATAAATTAGAGACCATTTTCAAAGATATGAGTTGCTTTAAGTAATGGTCATGGTCAAACCCGTGTTTTGGGATTCAAGAACAAACTATAAGAGTAAAATGACTTGTTTATAAAATATACGGGTACACTTATGAAAAATTTTGCTAAACATGTGGAAGTCAATGGTATTCAAAATAAGAAACTTTTGACCAATAAATCCTCATAATTTGGAATGACAATGGTTGATCAAATTTCACATTTGACTCATCTTAATGAATTGGGTTCAATTATATGTTTACAGAAAAAATTGTACCCTAGGAGTGTTTTACAGGATACAATGAGCAAATATTTCCACTTATATGAATTGTGTCAAACAATGGTTTTGGGATCGGTGGAATATGAAATGGTTTTTAGTGCATTATCTATTGTGAAATATAAAGTTCATAATAGAATGGATAAAAATTTAGAAAAATACTTGACAATATATATGTCTCATCTTATGATGTGGACACGTTTCCTTATGATAGAGCTCTGGCTTATTGGAAATATATAACAGAAAGAAGAGGTATCACTAATATTGATGATAATGAGGAAAATGATAACTATAATGATCAAATTGTTGAGACACAGAGATCAGTTGTGTACAAGTGATTTAGGACAATATCGTAAGTGTTTACTTCAACTTCCATCAATGTAATATTTGTATTATTTTTAAATGTCTTTAAGATTATGATTTTTTTTTATAGATGAATTTTAAGAATATTGCATAATATTATTAATTTTAAATTTTTATAATCTTGATGAATCGGTTTTATTAATTTTTATAATCCTGATGTTGGGAATCAGGATTATGAAATTTTCTTTGGATTGATGAGTTTCTCAAATAATGTCATAAATGTACATTGTTTAGGATTATGAATTGTGCTTTGGATTGATGAGTTTTTAAATAAAATTATATATTTTTTAATGAATTTGTTATTTTATATCATACCTTTTGTTCATAAAATTATATGATTTATATGATAGGTTTGCTTTGCTTTATTGAGTACTTTACCCATTGGATGGCTTATTGATAATAAAATAAAACAAGCAAATGAACAATTTAAATCTAAACACCTATTTCCATAGTTTCAGAAACAAGCAAATGTGAATCTCTACAAAGAATTAATAAAGCAAAAATATGATACAAAACTATCACACATATTTAGAAAATATTTTTTTATTTATTTGGAATAAATTTTCATTACAAAACTAGTGAACTGAGAGTCCACTTTGATAATATTGTTTTATAATTTTACAAAACTAGTGAATTGTGCATCCACTTTGATAATATTTCGTTCTAGGGCCCGATTTATGTATTTACTCAATTGTAGGATTTGACTGCTTTTCCTCAAGCCCTTGCATAGATGTTGCCTCTAGTGTATGTTGAGGCAAACATTCTTCATGCCCCTCTATTCCAGAAGTTTATCCTTGTAGGGTGCTAGCTCTCCTTAGGTTCTCCTCAATAGTTGTCAAACTATCTATGAATGCCCTCTCCTCTGTACTTGGATCTTATTTTGTAGGTATTTATTTCTCATGTTCCTTGAGCAAAATGTTTGGATCCATATTATATTTATTGATTATTCTCCTGAGGGTATTATTCTCTTTGATGGTGTTATATAATCATTCTTTGATGTGGATAGCATTTTGTATACTTTTCTTTTCCATGGCCAAAAGAACATTTAGGATATCAACCTAATTCTTCACATTCTCAAAATTGAACTGCATAGCAAAAACCTTAAAATATGTTAGTCAGTAAAGGTCTAAATGTGTTAACAAAATCAATTAATTAAAAAAATGGATGACTTACCTCTACAAATAGTTTGGAAGCCTTTGCAACTTTTAATTTTTTTTTATCAATTGCCCACTAATTAAAATAGACTTGGGCTTCAACATTCATATTCTCCAACCTATTCAAAAGGATATATAATATTTCATCATTGTAAAAATTAGTGGCCTTTACATTTACTGATGTTTTTTGATGAAATAAATCATTGAATTTCAGGGTGTTGTTGAACCAATGAAATCATATTCTCTCTTCTTGAAAACCTTTTGTATCAGGCATTAATTTCTTTGAGTTGAAGTTTTATCCGATATTTCCACTCTTTCAGTTTTGCAATATATGGAAGCACACTATATTTTATTGTGGCTTCCAAAATATCTTCTAATAAAACAGATTCTAGAAATTTTAATTTTTCATCCACGATAAGAGGAGCAGGTTGAGGAGTTTGATAGAGGGGAGAGGAGTTGCAAGCAATGGCTGCTCTTCCTCCAATTTGTAATAGTTTAGTTTGAAGCACCAATATATGGAAGCACACTATATTTTATTGTGGCTTCCAAATTATCTTCTAATAAAATAGATTCTAGAAAGTTTAATTTTTCATCCTCGATAAGAGGAGAAGGTTGAGGAGTTTGATACAGGGGAGAGGAGTTGCAAGTAATGGCTGCTCTTCCTCCAGTTTGTAATAGTTTAGTTTGAAGCACATCAAAATATTTAAAACTCTAAGGAAGATTTATTTGTAAAAAATAATCCTCAACTAGGGGAGGATTATCTAGCTCATGGAAATCATGCATAATGGTGGAAATATTTTTGATTGAAAAAGTTGAAAAGTCTGAAAGGGTCTACGTATGGCCTCCTCTTGAACTCCTTGAAGCAAATAATTGCTTTCCACACATATGTTGTTGACCCCTCATCAACTGTTATCATGATGGAGGTGGTGGTGGCATCATTTGTTGTACCAACCATTGTGATAGACCTAAGGCCCAATAAAAAATAGAATAAATGTTTTAAGAAAATATTGTAATAAAAAGATTGAAAAATAGAGAAATTTTACTATGCATCTCGTATGCTGATCCAATCTCTTGTTATGATTTGATCGGTTGTCCAAAAGTTTGTGTATGTTGTTTTTAATTTTGAGGTGGTGGCAGAAGAGGTGGCATCATTCGATCTCTTTGATGATATCATTTATTTGACTCTAGAAAAATTAGAAAAAAAATAAAATATATTTGTTGATGTCGTTAAGGAATTTAGTGATTAATTAACTATAATTTCTCATACTAGTGTTAGAGTATATTACATCATTTGGGTTATGTAAATGTACCACCTTTGGTACATAACTAGAGTAGCATATTAATTTAGGGGGAAGTTAGATAGTTATTTCAAGTAATGTAATAAATGCACAAGTGTCAATGTGCAAGTTGTAAATGTGCAAGGTGTCCCCTTGTACAACTAGGTAGAGTATTGACCAAGGAATCCATCTATTGAAATAGTGAGTTATAAGTGTGAGAGTATGCATTTCTCATAGAATGCACTAGTAGAGTAGAGTTCCATCTATTGTATAGAATTCCATCTATTGTATTCAGTTCTATATTTTTGTAAGTTCCATTAATAATATATTTTAGTGTTCTTCCAAAATTTTGCTATATTATTCTTCTGTATATTGTGATTGATTTCTCCCATATCATACATATCAAAATCTAGAAATGGTTTTAGAGCTATGGTAGGTCAATAGGAATATGGAGAGTCGTAAGAGAGGATATTCTATGAACCTGAGGGAATTCCTATTGTAAGCCTATGCATTGCAGAAGAAGAAAATGCTACAAAAGCCTTGTTCTAGATTTAGAAAGAGACTCTAGAGTAAATTCTAGAAGAAGATACCATATTTGTGATATCAATTAAATATTGTAGATATTATATTGAATACTTCTTCTAGAAGAATCTGAAGAAGACCCACACAAGGTCTCATTGAAGGACTAGCAAGGTCATGCACCTGATCTTAGATGTAGTAAATTTTAGAGATACGTGAGAGAGATATCATTGCCAAAACTTCCAATGTAGAAGGTTGAAGGAAAGGCATCATTATGAAGACCAAATAAGATGCAATATTGAAGACCTTGGAGAGGTCTCAAGGAGAAACAAGGAGAAGGCTTAGAGAGCCTTATTATAGAGTGAATTCTAAAGGAGAATAGAAACCACCATACTAAATTTTTAAGCAATAATATAGAGGAGTCACTAACCTACGAATTGGTGAGTTGAGGAGCTATTTCAGACAACCAAGAAGATCTACAAGTTCATCCAAAAAAAGGGCAGTGACAAGGTGAACCTAATCACCTTTAAATATTTCATCTACATAGATCATTAAGGTAAGAAAATTTAGATGCAAATAAGTTTAGTAATTGTATTTTAATCTGGTTTGTTATCAAGTTTTTTAAGATTTATTTTATAGTCTTCAAGGGAGTGTAAAATATAGTAGTTGCAGTAAAATAGTGGATACTCCAAATTACTTTGAGAGTTTATTTACAAGAGCAATAAGGTGATATTAGTATTATTATTAAAGTGCATTGAGTTAGAGATATTACTAGTACATTGTACTATTCTAGTTGTCCATTAAACTAGTTACTCTTAAAGAATTACTATGTGCATTGATTGTTAAGTTGAGGTTAAGATAAAGGGCATAAAACCAATATACTATCAAAGTGTCTAAAGATACTATTTGGTACACAAGGAATACAAAATTTTACAGTCTAGAGAAGCCACTAAATAGGTGAAAATTCCTCCAAGGTGTGGAGAATAAAAGTCACCATCATAACTAGTTAAGAGAGCTACAAAACGAGACTAGGAGAGTCTCAGGATACAGGTGTGAATTAGGAGCTTTTACAGGCACCAAGTTTATCTCTATTATTACATCAAAGGGAGACAAAATTCAAGTGTCTTTAGTAAACTCTATGTAGCCTACCATCCTATCTATAAGTGGCCACATCATAGACATCAAGGAGCCACACCAAAGGGGATCAATGTTCAGCATTTGCAAAGGATAAGAACTAGCAAAGGTGTTTAATAAATGAGTCATCCATTAGGCTGGGAAATCAGCCCACGAAGGTAATAAAAGACACCATTTACAACACTTCATCGAGAATCCACAACAACATATTCCTACAAAATTAAAACTAGTGTAAGGAGATCATTATCCATATCATATCTGTTAGAGTAAATATTCCATCATTTGGATATTTTACCCTTTCTCTACATTAGGTAGATTTTATTTACTGCATGGTAAAAAATAGCTTGTTACTTTTTACCACTAGTATTTACTTTTACTACTAGGTTATTACTATTCACTATTTACCTAGGTTAGTAAGTTAGTCATTGTAGTCATTTTGACTACGTTGGTTAGTAGGTTAGGATTAGCATCTATTCTATCGATATTTGTTAGCATCTATTCTACCGACATTTGTTAGCATCTAATCTAGTTACAGATCCTATACCTATGGGCTATTTTAGTCCTAGGCTATTGTAAGGTTAATCAAGTGTTATTTAAACACTTGATTATGAAATATTATTGTTGATTAATTTATATCATTTGGTATTCTTATCATCATTGGTATCATTCATGAGGTTTCACCTGGTTCCTGTGAGCGCAGAGAGAGCGACCCTCATTCCAAGTGGCAAAGACGAGAGCCACTCTTGTTCCACTAGAGAAGGCGAGAGGCCCCTCTTTCATCGTACGAGGAAATATTTGATGCGTTTGATTGTTCCTAAGGTTGAAAATTACTCTAATGTTTAATTATTATTAAATTTTCTTCTCTCTGAGAGGAAAGTTAGGATGTTTGGATGAGGGCAGGAGCGCCCTCCCCCATAGGCCATGTGGCCCCATGGAAAGGAGTCCCACGTAGACCCCCTGCCAACAATAGGTGGCCCAAGCGGCACCTGCGTGATAGAGGAAAAGAGCGCCCTCTACTAGGATGTAGGTCACTGACGACCAAGATTTAAGAGCGCAGGAGGCCCTCTGATCACCGATGGTCACCAGTTCTACCCCCGTGGGTCCAACGCACAAATAGGAGGGCAAAAGCACCCTCGAGTCTGATGAGCGCCCTGAAAAACACTCCCCTAGTGACCCTAACAATATGACCTAGCATGACCTTCAATAAGGCTAACATGGTAGGTGAACACATGGACTGGACACCTGACATCTGATGTGGTGGGCGTTAGGTAGGTTGACCTGATGGTTCTGATATTCGAGGTGACTAACAGCTGACATTGTGGTTTGACTACCATAATTCGCGAGGGCGGTGATTAGACAGAGCTAAACTGGCAAGGGACACATGTCCATATGAGGTGGCAATGCGGGTGACATGGCATCATAGACTACGTGGATGATCTGGATGGCAACAGGTGCTTGCATGGAATTTTGTGATTCATTGGCATGTGCAAAAATGTTTGTCATGGTCCACGATTGCCTGTAGACAATCGAATAATATAGGGGCATTTCTTCTATTTAAATGCCCACTGCAGTGACATCCCATTGCATGTGGGATAAAACATTCATTTTTTTTTTGAATTGTTCGGTGGAATGAGGAAAAAAGGGGAGATAGTCTCCCTTTCCTCCCGTCTGGCTCATTGACCAAACAGTCAACTGCCTCCACCCCTAAGGTGCTCTGACGCTACCAGATGCGGGTTCAAATCTCGCTAGCACTGCACCACACATAATTTGCTTTTTTTTATTATTTAAATTAATATTTTTTCATCTATAGGTTTAATATATATTTTTAAAATCAAATCATTTGATTTTTTAAAGAAATATTTGATTTATTGAAATTATATTACTTTCTTCAAAACTTATTTAGCAAATATAACAATTCCAAGGAGTTTTTGTTTTCTCACAAAACAGGATCTAAAACATAGAAGAACATTTTTTTTATGAAAAATTAGAAAGCCCTAAATTCTTATCAAACTTGTTAAATTTGCAAACATGAAAGAAGACAAAATCAAACACATTTGATTCTTTATTGAAAATTTGAAAACAAGGAGACTTAAAATTTTGTAATATTAAAAGGTAAAGTGTGCATTTGTTTTCTCCAAGGCGGGATATAAGACATAAAATTGTATAATTGAGAAGAAATTGAAGACCTTGGGTCCACTAAAACCAAGTCGTTTGTCGACTGGTTCTGGAAGCCTTTCAAATGCGAGTCGTGTGTCGACTTGTCTTGAAAGGAGTGCTCTAAATTCTACATTTTGCAAATTAAGGGGGGAATACAACACTTGTAATTCTTTTGCAAAATAGTAAAACAAAGTAGGAGACATAAAAATATCATTCTTGCACAAATACACATTTTTTGCAAAAGTTGGAAATAAGGTGCATTCTCGATTTTACTCGACACCTTCATTTCAAAATTGGCAAAATAGGTGCATTATCAGTTGAATTCAAAACCTAAGTGATAATAATTTTGTGGGAATTCTTGTTTGATTATTGCATTATTTCTTTTTGCAATTATAAGTCATAGAATCAAGAACACACTAAACCCCAAAATTTCACAAATTTGTGTAAATATTTGTACAGATTTAAAGCTAAAATTAATTGATAGTCTCTCCTGAATCAAAACCCCTAATTCACTCTTATTTTTTTGGCTTAATTTCATCAAACTAATTATTCCTTTTCAAGAGGATTTTTAGGTAGGTTCCATTAAATATCTATTTGAGTGAATTATCTTCTGGTACTCTTTTAGGGTAATCAAAAGAAAGAACAAGTTTTTGAAATTAAGGAACCTTAAAAATTTGCAATCCTTTGCACTAATGGGGGATAATTCCTTTCTTCATTCAAAACACAGATTTTTGACAAGAGGGAAATAAAACTTGTAAAGGCAATCATAAAAGTAGAAGTCATAAAAATTATATCTTTTCTTTTAGACTTCATAATAGCAATCATGCTTGAAGTTCTTACAATAAGGAAGGATGATTTGGTGAACTTTTTGACAAAATTGCCTAGAAAGCATAGTTTTGCACAAATTGTAAAAATGACAACCATGACACCATTCAGTTTTGGTTTCAAAACAAGCAAAACTAAAATGGCAAAGGCACATCACAGAAGCCATATTTCTAGTGAAGTGTCTCATTCGGATTCTGATTCTGGTTCAAAGAGAGCAAACAGAGTGCTCATTGCTAAGATAGTATTGTAGAGGGAAAACATATTTTGTCACCTTAAGCAAAGCACCATTTCCTCTCTCTCTCTTTTTAGGCTTCATAAATAGCATAAGTTTTTGTTTGAAGTACTTGTAATAAAGGGGTGTTTGTACCTCTTTTAGACTTCATAAATAGTAAACTCTCATTGTTTGAAGTTCTTGTAACAAAAGGAGGGATTTTTCTGGTGTAAAATTGCCTAGGAGGCAATATTTGTAAAATCCTTCACAAAGCTTCTTAAGTTGCACATATTTTGCAATTAAGGGGGGATATACATTTCTTTTCTTCACAATTTTTTTGTAAAAAGGGAAGAAGACTTATAAGGGTGTATTTTCGACTACGAGCGACACCTTAGTCACACTTCTTTCAGAAATTAAATACATGTTTTGCAACAAGAAGGGGGGAACTTATAAGGGTGCATTTTCGGCTGTGACCGACACCTTAGCAACCTAATATTTTGCAAACTCATATTGTAAAATGAATGAATCTCGTATGAAGTGATCTACTCTACTACACCTAGCGATTGTAGTGGCTGGTTACCCATGCAATTCGGTTGGATGATGTGATTACTATAAGGACATTCGTTGGTGTGAAGACAAAGTGAGGAATGACCCATTTTTTTGCTTAGAAGAAGCCAGAGTACTGTGACAAAGCAATAACCAATAGATCGACATCCTTTTCACTATATTGGGGCAGTTATATACTTTACCCAAATATTGTTGTATTAGAGGAAATGTATGTATTACTCAAATAATGTAATAATGGGGGATGTTAGAGTAAATATTCCATCATTTGGATATTTTACCCTTTCCCTACATTAGGTATATTTTATTTACTGCATGGTAAAAAGTACCTTACTTTTTACCACTAGTATTTACTTTTACTACTAGATTATTACTATTCACTATTTACCTAGGTTAGTAAGTTAGTCATTGTAGTCATTTTGACTATGTTGGTTAGTAGGTTAGGATTAGCATCTATTCTACCGACATTTTTTAGCATCTAATCTGGTTACAGATCCTATACCTATGGGCTATTTTAGTCCTAGGCTAT
>JAQPPZ010007821.1:0-13457 GCA_028583015.1 Wollemia nobilis | reverse complement strand
CTTTAGGACATCCTTTGTATACTTTCCCTCAGAAATGAATATGACATACGCATATTGGTCAACTTCAATGCTAATAAAATACTTCATCAGCCCCAAGTCTGTCATTTCAAACTCCATCTTCATGGTTGTTATGAACTGATAAAATAGCATGTTGCTATTGCCAGTATATATAAGATCATCTACATACAAGAAGACGATTATCATCTCACCCTTTGTAGTTGTTTTCACGTATAGAGTGTGCTCATATGGGCATTTAATAAAACCATTTTCCTAAGAGTGAGCATCAATCCTATTGTACCAAGCTTTGGGTGCTTTCTTCAACCCATATAGAGCTTTCTTCAGTTTCAAGACCTTGCCTTCTTGCCCTTCCAGCTCATAGCCAGGTGGTTGGTCTATGTAGACCTCTTCTTCCAACACTCCATTCAAGAAGGTAGACTTGACATCCATATGATAAACATTCCAACCCTTTTGAGCTGCCAATGCCAGGATCATTCTGACTGTGTCAATTTGGGCTACAGGTGCATAAACCTCATGATAGTCAATCTTTGACTTCTACTTGTAGCCTTTTGCCACCAGTCTGACCTTATGCTTGTCCACTTCACATTGGGCATTAAACTTGGTTTTATACACCCATTTGAACCCAATGGTATTTTTATCAACTAGGAGATCCATTAACTCCCAGGTCTAATTTTTCTATATTGTTGCTATCTCATCATCCATACCATTCACCCATTTTCTATTTTGAATTACTTTTTCAAAAGTAATTGGATCACACTCAGAAAATAAAGCAAAATCAGAATGCTCTTCATCAGTTTCATTTTTGGTTACCTCATAAATATCTTGCAAGTTCCTTGTCTTTGATGGTGTCTTCATATTGGAGATCCTGGTTGCAAGTGGAGGTGACCGAGATTATGAGGTTGTGCTACTACTGGCACCACTGTTACTACTTGAGGCTATAGGTGGCTGCACCCTATTTTCTTCTAAATCCTTAGAATTAATAATAGCTGGCTCTAGCTGGCCAGTATTTGACTTCTAGTTCCATGCTTCATCCTCCAAGAACTTCACATCTCTACTGATGACAAGTTTCTTAGTTATAGGATTATACAGCCTGTAAGATTTTTCTTGTTCACTATACCCTGTGAAGATACATTTCTCAGCTTTGTCATCCAACTTCTTCCTCTTCTCATCTGGGATGTGTGCATATGCAATGCACCCAAAAACTCTTAAGTGAGCCACACTGGGCTTCTGGTTGCTCCATGCCTCTTGAGGAATTTTGTCCTTCACACTCTTGGTGGGACATCTATTCAGCAGATAAACTACACAAGCTACAACTTTTGCCCAGAACTCATGTGGTAATCCCTTTGCCTTCAGCATACTCTGTGCCATCTCGATGATTGTTCTTTTCTTCCTCTCTACAACACCATTCTTCTGTGGTGTATATCTGGCAGTAAATTGTCTATGAATTCCACATTGCTTACAAAAGTTATGAAATTCATTGGAGATGTACTCACCTCCTCCATATGTCCTGAGAGTCTTCACATAGTACCTGCTCTGTTTCTCAACTAGAGCCTTGAAAACTTTGACTTTATCAAATTCTTCTAACTTTTTCTTGATGGGATAAACCCATGTACTCCAACTAAAGTCATCAATGTAAGTAAGAAAGTATTTATTTCCAGCAAATGTGTTGTTTTGCATTGGACCACAGATATCATAATGGACCAGCTCCAATGGCTGTGAAGCTCTCCAAGATTGCCCTATAGGGAATGCATCCTTATGCTATTTGCCAACTAAGCAACCTTCACAAACTTGATTCGATTGCTCTATGAGGGGTAAACCCTTCACCATATACTTCTTATGCAGCAAGTTTAGGCCACTAAAACTTAGGTGATGAAATCTAAGATGCCACAACTAGGTAGCATCCTTCACTACTATGCTTAATGACATAAGAAGTTCATTCTAAATCTACAAAGGGAACATTTTGTTCTTAGTCATTGACACAGTTGCAATTTGCCCATGCTCCTTATCTCGAATGGTACACGATCCATATTTAAATTTAACAATGTGCCCCTTTTGCACCAGTTGTCCAACACTCAACAAGTTATGCTTCAACCAAGGGACATAATACACATCTTGTATTTGTTTTCTCTCACCGTGCCTAGTGCGGATGATGATTTTACCTTTTCCTTTAATAGGAACCTTGTTGTTTCCCATTTTCACCTCATATTGGACTGTTTCATCCAAATGTGAGAACATCTCTCTATTCCCCATCATGTGGTTACTGCACCCACTATCCAAATACTAGGTGTTCTTCTAGATTTCCTTCTCAGTACTACAAGTCAACAACATATTCCCACATGCATATCTGCACTCAGCATTTCGAGCTTCATTTTTATAGTGGGTTTGTTGTTGGTTATATTTGGTCATCTTCTTTCTGCACTCAGAGATATAGTGGCCAAATTTCTTTCAGTAATAACACTAGATCTCTGATTTTTCCTTCTTATGATTAAATCCTCCTTGCTAATTTTTCCCATTGCCTCTTCCTCCTGCCTGATGGAAGTTGCAGCTGGTCTCATTGTCATTGTAGTTTGACCTTCCTCCTTGCTTGTTACCTCTTCCACGCTTGCCTTGATTTCTCTATCCTCTTCCTCCTTGAGAACATGAGGCACCCTGGTGGGATTCATATCTTTTGCTACTGTCTCAAAATGAGACTTGTGTTTTGAATGCTTGTTCTAGAGAGGACTGAGTTGATCGACTCAACCTCTGCTCATGTTTCTAGAGAGAACGCATGAGCTCATCCATAGAGAGGGTTGTCAAATCCCTTTATTCTTCAATTGCTATCACAACCGAGTCAAACCTTGTTGGAAGGCCTCTCAAAATTTTCTCCTCTATTCTCTGGTTGTCCACAATCTCACCATTCAACCTCATCTGGTTGATGCCATCCAATATTTAGGTGAAGAAATCGCTCATGGACTTCGATTCACTCATCTGTAGGTTCTCAAATTCCCTCCTTAACATCTATAGCTTTACCAACTTCACCTTATTGGTGCCCTGATAAGAACTAGCTAAAATTTTCCAAGCTTTCTTAGCTTTGGTTGTTGCTGCAATCCGTGGGAAAATTATCTCTTCAACTGCCTGCATTATATAATATAATGTCTTCTGATATTTTTTTATTATCTTTCAACAAGTCTGAGTCCGCTTGGGAGAGTGCAGCTAGAGCTGCTATGTCCGCTGGTTTTGGATAACTATTCTCAACAAAGTCCCAAAGCTCTTGAGACCCAAACATAATCTTCATCTGAATTCTCTAGTAATCATAATTCTTGCCATTGAACCATGGGATCTACAACTACAGAGTTGTTTCTGGAAGCCATTGCTTTTAAATTCCATGGGAGGGCTTAAGCTTTGATACCAATTTGAAGGATTAAAGTCAAAGTGGAACGTAGAAGGAAGACATGATTCCAGAAGGAATTCAATTCAGAATGGCAATACTCCAATCTAGAGTATATCTAGTTCAAAAATAGTGGAATAGCGTAGTGCCAATCCAGACACAAAACATCACACCCAACTCCGGAGTGGAACACAGTTTCGAAATGGTACACGCTTCACTCCGGGGCAAGTGCAAACAAACAAGTGCGGAAAGGATTCCACTAGGATTAACAAGGAAGGAGGGTTGGATTTAGAATTCGCACAATATTTTGGCTGATGTCACCGAAGTGAAAATAAAGTGCGAAATGGAGATTAGACTTATGCGAAAGTGGATTTTTATTAAGTTTAATATTACGAATTTCACCAAACATTAGGGTTAATTTAATAATGGGACTTTATAATATTAAATTAACCTAAGGTTCATTTCGCATGAAAATACAAGGAAATGAAGCAAAATCAGCTAAAACACAATCCGGAATAAATAAGAAAGGGAATAATCCGGAATGGAAACGGAGCCTTCTATCGGGAGATTGACAAGGTTTTCAAGTAGAATGGAGGAAATAAAATGACTAACTTTGCTAAGTTAATAAAGTTCAAACGCAATATATCCCAAAGGAGAGATGCACAAAAAATATAATTATATTGTAGAGATAATTTGGAAATACGTCCACAGATATAAATATTTGGGAATACACCCTCTAGACTGCAAGATAAAAATGTAGTGTACAATCATAGAATAAAATAGACTTAGTTGTTTCACTCTGCTACTCCTTCTGCTCCACACATAACGTTGTTGCATTTATCTTCTATTGTCTGCTCTGCTCTGCTATGATTTCCTCTAACCCTTCTCTGACTAGCAAAAATAGAACCCAAAAGAAATATATAGCGAGGGATTCATGGATGAGGCGAGAAAGTTACACCAACTGCTCAGACATGCAATTAACAAAAAATTAGGGTTTCCATCCAATCATCGAACTGACTGAGAGTCTCAACTACCAGTAATTAATTCGCATGACCCAAAATCCGACTAATGGTTTAGTAGGTGGATTTGCTAGAGGTTTCAAATATGGTTTAATTTTCTAACATTTTATAAATATTTTAATATTTTTTTCTTAAGTGGATGGGAAGTTCTTCTTGACGACTCAAATTTATTTTTATCTTTCCTTAATAAAGTCATTAGAGGGAATTTTGATTAAAGAGAACATCCCTTGGATATTTTGTTATAAAGAAACTTTTGTTAAATATTACTTGCTTTTGATATGTATTTTATAAAGAGTTACTTGATTGAGATATAAAAAAAAAAGAAATCCGCTATCGTCGTAGGTGTGAAATTGAAGTTTCATTTTAAGCTTAGCCTGCCTTGTGAGCGTCCTTCCCTTGTGTGCCATAGAAAAAATCCAAACTACTATTCTGATGTTTCCACTTTGCTTCCTAATACAACAGATATTTTTTGGAGCTCACCCTTCACTAACCAGGCAATGACCAGAGGCTAGGTTTGGGCCAGCTTGGACCTTGTTGCTCTATATGACATAATTACACACTTAAGCATTCAGTCCAAGGCAAATGCAACAGTTATTTAGTCAAATGCTCAAGCAATATTATGCATTACATAAATGATGCAGAGAAAAATGAATTATTTTACAAGAGAAAATGCAGGGCATATGTTCATTCAAACCAGAGAACATAATAGATAAACCAATAATTTCAAGGACTTAAACACACGATCGAGACCGTAGTTCTCTCAGATAGGTCAGAGCAAGGCATATGTTTTAGGAAACAAAGGCGTATTTTTTTTATAACCAAACTCATTCTGGAAAAACATTTAAAAAAAAAAACTTTTCCAATTTTTTTTATTAAAAACATCTAACATCATTCTCTGGTTTCTCTTAAGAATGTCATTCGAATCACACAGATGTCGTCTATAAAAATTCATGGTTAATCAAATGAAAAACATATATTCCCTTATGTTATATTCCCAAATAGCAACATGCAATTAATCGAGCTTTCCCTCCTTACTAGCATGGATTAAATATATTATTAATAAATATTATGTTGACAACCATGGTAACACAAATATTGATTATCTAAAAATGATTTAGCTACCCTACGTCTACCAACTACTACAGAGCAAACACATGGAGATTTGAAATTAACAAGTCTCTTAGGTTTTCATAATGTGAACAGAAACCTGATCTTCACACGCAGTCGCTTAAACTTGTTCACCTTCAGCTCACCTTTTCCCAATCTGGTAAGAAGCCAATGCTTCAACCAACCAACCCGTATCCATTTTAAAGGGAAGGCATTGAATGGATGAGTGACACCTCCAAAATAGTTTTCCAGGTTTAGCCATGTTAACATCTCTAGGTGGTGAGTAATTAGTTTACCATTTGGATTTTTAAACAATAATTATAATTTGCTTAGTCTTATCCGAGCTCCCTTTCTATCATTTATGATTTTTAAAATATTTTAATACTTGTGGCCTTTAAGCATCGTGGGCCCTCCCCTTTACTTAGTTGTCTTATCGTGCATGACTTAGGCTTAGTCTTTAATAATATAGAGGAAATACTTTGTTATTTATATTTCTTTTCAATTATTATTTTTGTATTATATATTATTTTATTTATTATTTCTATTACCTCTATAAATAATTTCATAGTTATTTATTTTATATATAAATATAATTTATATGTATTTAATTTAATTTTTAATTTATATTTTCTTTTTCCTTTAATATTTAAAATGGTGGCAAACAGCGAACGACAAGTTGGAAAAAAAAACAAATTTCAACTTACAGACATTCAGTCAATCATGTCAGACAGAATGCAATGCAGAAGAAGTTCTATGGTGGGCTTCAATGTACCAATGAACCAAGGTGCATGAGGCATGACATCATATCCCACTTACCTGGCATCTCCAATCTGTTGTCCGATCAAGGGGGTGGGTGCTCTCTTCTGATTTCGACTCAGAGTCCTGCACCTGCACCATAAAAACTAAACGCATGATCACACTCTTCCAAGTAAATTAACCATAAGTGGTGGGAATGTGACATACTTCCTCCCTTATATTTAACACAGTCCCTATGTTAGCTCAGGATTATACAAATCAATAATCACATTTGCTAGATAATCAACTAAATAGAGTATTTGCACAAAAACATGTTAGTTATATCTAATATATATAGCAGATCTCATCATAGCATTTTGCAAAAGAGAGTTTATATATCTATATATTTGATATAAACAACAAGTTCCATCACATCATTACAAATAAAATATAGAAGTTTTCATCTTAACAACAGTTTGTTTGAAAATTGATACCAAAGACAAACTATTGTTAAGATGAAAACTTTTAATTTTTCTTTGTAATGATGTGATGGAAGTTGTTGTGTATATCAAACATAATGATATATAATATCTCTTTTGTAAAAAGAAACCATAATGTGATTTGTTATATATATGCTAGACATAACTATTATGTTTTTTGCTAATGCTTTATTCAGTTGGATATTCATCAAATATGATTGCTAATTTGTGTATTCTTGAGCTAACACAGGGACTGTGTTAAATCTAAGGGGGGAGTATGTCACATCTCCACCACTTGTGGTTAATTTACTTGGAAGAGTATGATCCTACGTTTAGTTTTTATGATGCAGGTGCAGGACTCCGAGCCATAATCTGAAGAAAGCACCCACCCCCTTGACCAGGGCAACAGATTGGAAATGTCAGGTAAGTAGGATATGACGTCGTGCCTCATGCACCTTGGTCCGTGGGTACATGGAAGCCCACCGTAGAACTTCTTTGCATTGCATTCTACCTAACATGATTGATTGAATGTCTGTAAGTTGACATTTGTTTTTTTCCAACTTGTCGTTCGTTGTTTGTCGCCATTTAAAATATTAACTTAAAAAAAATAGAAATGTAAAATTAAATTAAATACATATAAATTGTATTTTAAATATATATAAATAACTATGGAATTATTTTATAGTGGTAAATAGAAATAATAAATAATATAACAAATAAAGCAAAATAAAAAAGAGAATATAATATAAAAATAATAATTTAAAAACAAAATGTAAATAACAAAGCATTTCCTCTATGTTATTAGAGGCTAAGCCTAAGTCATTCACGTTAAAGGCAACAAAGTAAAGGGGAGGTCCCATGATACATAAGGCCACAAGTATTAAAATATTTTAAAAATTCTAAATGATGGAAGAGGAACTCGGAGAAGACTACGTAAAAATTATAATTATTGTTTAAAACCCAAATGGAAGGCTAAACTCTCACCACATGGAGATATTAACATAGCTAAACTTGGAAAACTATTTTGAGGTGTCACTCATCCTTTAATCGTCTCTCCTTTAAAATGAAAATGGGTTGGCTGGTTGGGGTATTGGCTTATTTTTGGATTGAGAAAAGATGAGCTGAGAGCGGACAAGATTAATCAACTGCGTTGTGAAGGTCAGGTTTCTTTATACATTATGATTAGAAAGTAATTTTGATAAATTTTAAAACACCATTAGTTTGTTCTGCAATAATTGAAGAGTCATAGGGCAAACTCAGTCATTTGAATACCTATATATATATATATATACAATCTCTGTGTTTCGTTGGCTGTCAACAGAATGATTATTATTAATTTATTAAACTCATACTTGTATGGAGAGAAAGCTAGTTTGATTTGTCTGTTTCTATTCAAATACACACACACACACACACATATATATATATATATATATAAGGTAATGTATGTTTTTCTTTTATAAACCATGAATATTTGGATTGTGGACGACGTGCTTGAGATTCGAAAGCTATTAAATAAGAACTAAAGAAACTCTTTATGTTTTGCCTGTATGAGGTTGGGAATATTAAAAAAACCGCCTTTGGCCTCCGAAACGAATGTTTTGCTCCGATATGTTTGGGAGAACTGTGACGTCGGATGTGTTTCTGAGTCCTTAAATTTCTTAATTAAAATTTATTCCATTCTCTGGTTCGGACGAACATATTCCCTGAAATTTATCTTGTTAAAATAAATCATTTCATCTCTGAGTTTTTTTATGTAATGCATTGGTTTGCTTGAGCATTGAATGATTAACTATTGCATTTGCCTTTGGACTGCATGCTTGAGCATGTGAGTATGTCATATAGGATGATAGGGACAAGCTGACCCAAACCTAACCTCCAGTCATTGCCTGGTCAGTGTGGGGTGACGTTGGAGAGCACATATTTCCCATTTCGTGGCAGTTCGATCAGCGTGCTAAAATATTTCCAGATGATGGTCTGTACAGATGGCAACCAAGCAATATTATCTCATATATATTTTAAAATTTGAATGTCTCAAAATGTAATGTTGAGTTGGTTCTTGGAGGAAGCCGTTATATTGTCTTTCTTAGCTATGTATTGACCCTTTGAACATAATCTGGTATTTGAAAAAAACTCAACAACGTTATCTAATTTGAAGACTTCATATTTATTTTGTATTCAATTACTCATAGGAAACATTTAATTAATTTATCTTACTTAATATGCTGAGTATATGGTAGTTGGGTTTATGTTTAAATGAAAACAATATTATGCAATCCTTTGTATATATGGAAATTCGAAAGCAACGTGACAATTTCCTTTTTCTTATAAGTTAATAATCCCTTTAAGCTTTCCTTTTATATAAGATTACTCGTCACTTTGATATGAAAGTTCTTTCAATTGGTTATTAAAAATTAGAAAACTTTTTATACGATTATTTTGAGTAAAATTGTTCTTTTAGTATAAGATAAATTGATTCGTATTATTACGTTTTCTATCAAGTTGATTCTTGAGGAGTTTATGTTATGATTTAGTTTGATTCTTAGTTGAAAAATTATAAGTTTAAGAGTTATATATTATGGATTCTAAAGAAAATTTAACATATCGTAGGGTGTATAAGGATAATTTTTAAATATTTAAAATATGAATTTTAATGACATGATAAGCTTAGTGTTATAGGGTTCACATATTTAGAACAATGTTTAGTTTGCATAACTTATAAACTTATTATCTTAAAACTTAAAAAAAAAAAATTGCTCCTGAAATGGGTATGTCGAGTAAGGACCTACTCTACCCAACCACACTAAGTCACGTGGTGACTTATGTGTGACTGTGCCATTGTACTCCAGCTACTCAAGGACAGGGGTCCAAGATATTGAGTGTAAAGAGCGATGGTATAGAACATCACTCCAGGTGAACAGTCAGTTAGGAAGTGAAGGTGTTCAACATTCCACTCGGGTTGGGGAGGTGCCAACAAGATGCATGGTTAGAGAGCTAGTCATGCAATTGGAATATCCAATGGTAGATGGTATGGGCAACATTACCATCAACTTGTGTTGGGTCCTGAATATCTAGTCCTTAAACCATGCGATGGTGGACTCTAGCCAAACCTTAGTAGAGGGTCAAGGGCTAGCACTGACATATCGATGTTGGCTCCAAAGCAATTGAGTCAAAGAATCTAAACATTGTGGATCTTATAGCTTTGGACAAGGGAGATAACATTTCCCTTTCAGGTGATATGGGCCCTAAAAGGAAAACCCTTCGTCGGATTCCAAGATGACTTATGAGAGGAGTCAAAATCCTACATGGCGACACTTGTGGGATGTGGCCAGTCTCGAACACTTAAGACACCAACTGCAGTGGTGAGCAATCTTGAAGTGTGAAATGATTATGCCTAAACTAACATCATGTTGGGACTTGTTTTACAACATCAATACCTTGCTTTTTGTCCCAACATAATGTTAGTTCAAGTATATTAATTTCACACTTCAAGAATGGTGATCACTACAGCTGGTGTCTTAAGTGCTCAGGATTGGCCACTTCCCACAAGTTGCCATGTAGGATTCTGACTCCTCCCATGAGTCAACTTAGAATCCAGTGATGGTTTATCCTTTTAGGGCCCATATCACCTAAAAGGGGTATGCTATCTCCCTTGCCTAAGCGACAGGATTCACAATCCTTAGAGTCCTTGACTCAATTTCTTTGGAACTAGCATCGATATGCCAGTGCTAGCCCTTGACCCTCTACTAAGGTGTGGCTAGAGTCCACCATCGCATGGTTTAAGGACCAGAATTTTAGGACCCAACATAGGTTGATGGTAATGTTGCCCATACCATCTATCGCTGGATCTTCCAACTGCATGACTAGTTCTCTAACCATGCATCTTGTTGGCACCTCCCCAACCCATTTGGAATGTTGAACACCTTCACTTCCTAATTGACTGTTCACTTGGAGCGATGTCCCATACCGCTGCTCTTTACACTCGATAGCTTGGACCCTTGTCTTTGAGTAGTTGGAGTATAGTGGCACAATCACACATAAGTCACCTCGTGACTTCATGTGGTTGGGCTAAGTAAGTCCTTACTCGACAAACTCATCTTAAGGCAAAATGTTCACACTGAGTTTTAAAGTCTTTTCTAAGTTAAGAAAATAGGTTGATGCAATTCAAACATTGTCTTAATAATGAAGCCATCTATTACTTAAACCCCTAATATATTATTAAAATTCTTGCTTTATATACAAGCCTCCCTTAATCTATACCCATTTCTAAAGATATTTATATATATTTAAATCTACTTTTGAATTCATAAACTTTCCATATTAAAAATGAAAGTATATAAAATTTCTAATACCACGCTAAAAAGACTATTAAAATAGAAGACCTAACTTTAATCATATTACCACGCTATTACTATATCTATTATTATATAATCTAAGGGTTAAATTTTCCTTTTTAAACCACTACTTTTCTATAAACTTTAAAATATTTAAAATTTATCCTAAGCCAATATTAAATTTACTTTAGAAACTTATAATCATATCCTCAAAACTTCTAAAACTTCCAAGAATTAATCTTGATAGAAAACATAATAATTCAAATCTCTTAACTTTGACTTAAAGGATTCTTTTACTAAACATATAAAATTCCCTAATTTAATTAACCATCTAAACAATTTTTTTTTATCAAAGTGACAAATAACTTTAAATAAAAGGAAATCTTCACTTAGGTCAAACTTAAAGGTTTTAATAGCTTATGAAAAGAAGGAAACTGACGTGTTGCTCTCTAATTTCCATTTATACAAAGAAAACTTAACATTGTTATCCTTTTAACATAATCCCAACAACTCAACTCATATATAAACTTAAATAAATATTTCCAAGAGTAATTGAATACACAATATGAAATCTACAAACTGGACAACGCTGCTGAGTTTTCCTAGAAACCAAATGATTTTCAAAGGGCAATACATAACTCCCAAATCAGTCTTACATGTTAAGTTTTTTTATTTTAAAATTCTACAAGAGCTAATATTGTTTGGATGCCATCTGTTCAGGTCGACATCTGGAAATGTTTTAGCATGCTAGTTGTTCTGCCATGGAAGGGAAACCTTCACTCTTCGGCGCTCACCCTTCACTAACGAGGCAATGACCAAAGGCTAGGTTTGGGTCAGCTTGACCCTTGTTGATCTATATGACATACTTACACACTTAACCATGCAGTCCAAGGAAAATGCAGCAGTTATTCAGTCAAATGCTCAATCAATCTTATGCATTACATAAATGATGCAGAGGAAAAAAAATTACTTTACAAGATAAAATGCAAGGTATATGTTCATTCGAACTAGATAATAGAATATATAAACCAAGAATTTCAAGGACTTAAACACACGATCGAGACCGTAGTTCTCTCATACAGGTCAGAGCAAGGCATACGTTTCAGGAAACAAAGGCGTATTTTTTTTATATCCAAACTCATTCTCGAAAAACATTTTAAAAAAAAAAACTTCCAATTTTTTTATTAAAAACATATAACATCGTTCTATGGTTTCTCTTAATAATGTCATTCGAATCACACACATGTTGTCTATAAAAATTCATGGTTAATAAATTGAAAAAACTGTATTCCCTTATGTTATATTCCCAAATAGCAACATATAATTAATCGAGCTTTCCCTCCTTACTAGCATGGAAGTTGTTGTAGATAGCTTGGAAATAAAATAATTTTAATATTTCAATTCTTTATTTAGAAGTTTTGAGTATATGCTTATAAGTTTCTAAAGTACATTTAATATTATCTTAGGATAACTTTTAAAAAATTTAAATTTTATAGAAAAGTAGCAGTTTAAAAAGGAAAATGTAACCCTTAGATTATATAGTAATATATATAGTAATAGCGTGGTAATATGATTAAAGGTAGGTCTTCTATTTTAATAGTCTTTTTAGCATGGTATTAGAAATTTTATATTCTTTCATTTTTAATATGGAAAGTTTATGAATTCAAAAGTAGATTTAAATATATATAAATATATTTGGAAATTGGTATAAATTAAGGGAGGCTTGTATATAAAGCAAGAATGTTAATAATATATTAGGGGTTTAAGTAATAGATGGCTTTATTATTAAGACAATGTTTGAATTGCATCAACCTATTTTCTTAACTTAGAAGAGATTTTAAAACTTAGTGTGAACACTTTTCCTTAAGATGAGTTTGTCGAGTAAGGACTTACTCATCCCAACCACATTAAGTCACGAGGTGACTTATGTGTGACTGTGCCACTGTACTCGAACTACTCAAGGATAGGGGTCCAAGCTATCGAGTGTAAAGAGTAGCGGTATGGGACGTCGCTCTAGGTGAACAGTCAGTTACAAAAGTGAAGGTGTTCAACATTCCACTCGGGTTGGGGAGGTGCCAACAAGATGCATAGTTAGAGAGCTAGTCATGCAGTTGGAAGATCCAATGATAGATGGTATGGGCAGCATTACCGTCAACCTATGTTGGGTCTTGAATATATGGTCCTTAAACCATGCGATGGTGGACTCTAGCCAAACCTTAGCATAGAGTCAAGGGCTAGCACTGGCATATCGACGTTGGTTCCAAAGCAATTGAGTCAAGGACTCTAAATATTGTGAATCCTACCACTTGGGCAAGGGAGATAGCGTACCCCTTTCAGGTGATATGGGCCCTGAAAGGATAACCCTTCGTTAGATTTCGAGTTGACTCGTAGGAGGAGT